>ML837805.1:0-27947 GCA_009831015.1 Picea engelmannii | reverse complement strand
TTATCACCTTACCGGGTTTCCCTGTGATACCTCTTAACTCAATTTATTTTCCTTCCAATGAAAATTTCATGAAAAGTTCTTGAAAATTAAAAGCCATTGTTCCTAATAATTGTAACCATTAGATTCCTAGTACAACATCAACACCACCCATGGGTATAGAAATCATTGGACTATTCATTACATATTCCCCCTTAGTAAGATTGATCTTATTGCATTTTCCTGAGCAATTGATAGTTCATCCATCTGCAATCATTACTTGAAACTCTGGTGCTGGATATACAAAGCAATTGAGAACTTTGGCTAATTTATAGTGAATGAAATTATGAGTTCTGCCAAAATCAATTAGGACTATTACCTTTTTCTTTTTGATGTATCCTTTGATCTTGAGGGTTTGAGGAGTGCTAATTCCAGCCAAAGCATTACACGATATTGTGGGAGTCAACTCTTCAGATGAAATTGCTTCTATGTTTTCATCTTGAGATGGTTCTTGTTCTTCTTCTTCTTCCTCTTCACAATCTATGTAGAATAATTTCTTCTCAATGCACTTATGTCCCTTACTGTACTTGTTGTCACAATTAAAGCATAAACCTTTTTCTTTTCTTTCCTCCAATTGTTGAGGTGTCAACCTTGTAGGTTGAGGTGTTTTAGAAGAAGGAGCATTATTCTCTCTATAGATGTTGGGATTGATCCTTCTAGTAGCCATAGTCATATTTTTACTTTAAACATTTCTTGCCACCTTAAATGCATTCTCCGATGATTTGGGTTCCCAAAGGCGAACCTCATGTTGAATTTTATCCTTTAAAGTTCCTATGAATACATCAATCAAGTGCTCATCTAGAATATATGTTACCTTTATATTCAATCTTTGGAAGTTCTCAATGTGCTATGTAACTGAACCCTTTTGCTTGAGATTTATCAATTGGCTAAAGAAGGTATTGCTCCTTGTATCCTCATAGTGTGATATCATTTCTTCCGTGAAAATTGTCCAAGTGACGAGTGATTTGTGAGAACAAAGCCATCGATACCATACAAATTGATTGGGTTCTAAATATAAGGAAGCAATTTGTACCTTTTGTGTATGTGGCACATTATTTAGATCAAAGAATTGCTCTATCTGAAGTATCCATGCGATTGGGTCCTTTCTGTTATCACTCCAGGAAACTCTCCTAGGCTGTAAGTCGGAGATGCCTGGTAACTAACTCTTTTTGGGAAATATTTTCTTTATAATTGATGTGGTTTTTGGATCAAGATGAATATCTAGGGACTGGACTGTGTGTTCAAGACTATCTAGAGATATCAAATATCACAAGGCCTTCTAGGAATGCAATCAGACAAGGTTTGATTAAAATAGAAGAGAAGATAGCTATTGAACCAGATTATACTCATATAAAACAAGCACAATGGGTTTAAGAACTAAGGAAATAACTTATGATTCTTAACTTAATCAATCAGTTAGTGAGATGACAGTCACATGTAGATTGAATAAGTGCCAATAAAGAAACCATTCACTCATAAGATATCAGAGAACAAAAAAGAAAAAGTCTGACAACACAACTGAAGGAAGCTTGCAATGTTTCATAAATTAAGAATAAGTCTCTCTTACAGTAACAACATGTAGAACCCAAAATCGAACCCTTTGTTTGTCTTCTATTCTAAACTTTATAGCTTTACATAAGTAGTTCTGGGATCCTAAAAACAAGGATCAGATATACTAAAAATAGTAAGTCAAAATTTAGTTGCAAAAGAAGTGGGATGCTTCCCCAAAAATGAGGCAAATCCCAGATTTCTCTCTGTTGATTGTTGGTGTAGTGCAGAACAGCCTCCCAAGGCTAACTGATGACTCTTCCAAGAGGTAAAATTTGAATTTGCTGAGGTGTGCCAAAATCCCTATATTTTTGCCTTTGAAAAATGTACCAAACTTGATTAAAACACCTCTTCTTTGCCTTTATCCATCAAAGTAACCATTGGATCTGACTTGATAATTCACCACCTGTCTATTCCAAGAGGTTTCATCTCATTATGATTCAAAAATTCCTGATCAGGGCAAAATTTCAAGTATTCTGGTCATTACAGGCTTTCAGTGGTTAACATAGAAGTCTTCTGGGTGGATTAACTATCGAAAGCACTGCTTTTGGTGGTTAATGAACAATCGTCCTATTAGCCTAAACCACCGAAAAGGGAGATTTTACATAAATAAACTGCTTTGGGAAAAATCAAATTTCTCAGTCATGGAGAGTCCGTTTTGCAAGCTTGAATATTCGATCGACATCTACAGATCATAAGCTTTCCAATGGTGCAATCAAATTTGGATTTGGAGCTAGGGAATCTATTCAAATGTTCCCTACAAGATTAGGCATCATTCTTGCAAAAATGCCAGTGCATTTTTTATCGTTAACACTTTCCATCAAACTTCCTCATATCGATCTTAGGAACATGGTTGGTAGTCAACCCAAAGTTGGAATTTATCCATTCTTGATTCACCTTCCTTGTGTCCTCATCATGAATTTCATGGGATACATTTTCACTTTTAGGTGTCCTCTCTATTATGAAATTTTCCAATCCTTCCATGATCTCCCCTTTTAAACCCTCCATCATCTCTTGTAGTTCATCTTTTGTGAATATCTTCTTTTGTAAATCATTTATGTCCCTACACATTTCTTCACCTTCATCAAGAGTCCATGTAGGATTATCTGGAGGCTTATTTGGTGTAGAAGTTCCCTTTTTGGGTGGCATGTTGGCCAAGTATCACTTTTGAACCTTGATTCTGAGGTGGTTCTACTAGACAATATTTCTTCTGGTGTATCCAAAGTTTCGGCCCTTATGGGTATGAAACTTTATTTTTTGTAGTTCTCTGACATTTCTTCTCTGCAATGCCATAGGTCTGATCAAGAAATACTACAGACTGTTCACTATCCAATGCAACCAGTCTCACTCAATTTGGATACTCTAGGAAGAAGTTATGATTGTTTTACCTGGAACACCTTCTTGAGACTAGTCAATAGGACTAGTCAGATACCCTATCTTCCACAGGGTGTATATACAAATGTAAGATGACCTAGAAGCTGAAATTTTTACCACAGATACCTTACTAATTTCTGTGAATATCCTCCGGATTTCAAGGTCTGAAACTTTACAGAAAAAAAATTATAGCGAAAATTTTGCAATGATTCTAGAACCCTATCTTGCACAGGATGTATCTCCGAAATTATAAGGCCACGGGAGCTGAAATTTTAACCCAACGTACCTTGATCTATCTGCTAAATATCCTCCCAGTCGTTCCTTCTGAAACATTGTAGAAAAAAAGTTATAGCGAAAATTACAACGTGTCTCAGATGTAGCAACGAAACCCCAAGACCTTGAGCTCTGATACCATATGTTAAGAACCAAATATCAATATAGCATAGAAAAACCTCAGAATAAGTAATAAACACCTTGAAAAAGAGAGAAATTCAGATAATAAGCCACTTCAAGGGGGAAACCTCCTTATTCTCACATAAATGTACAATTCCAAGATGATTCCAAATGAAAATGTCTTCTTAGTATATATAGGAGACTAGGAGGTATAATTACAACTAATGGAATAAAGTCGACATAAATAAAATAACATTACTAATGCAATATGCCCCAATTAAGGGGTAATGAGCCATATTAGGGCTTAACATTGTGCACCTCAGATCTCTTCTATGCACTTGTACTTTCTCTCATTGCTTGGATGTTCTTCAAATGTGCACATTTATCATGTATTTATAGTGTTTTTGTGTTCACTTATGGGGTCGACTTGTAAAACCGGCTCGGTCGGCCTATACTTTCTAGCTAGGTTGACCAATGGTTGGACCGACATGTACTTTCTAGCTAGGTTGACCACCGATTGGGCCAAGCTATACTTTCTAACTAGGTTGGCCATCGGTTGGGTCGAGCTATACTTTCTAGCTAGGTTGACCACCGCTGGGTCGACCTATACTTTTTGGTTGGATTGACCTGAGAGAATGTTTCATATCTCCTCATTCCTATGGAGTTAGAGGGAGTGCCATATACCGTTGGAAAGGTTTCAGAATAAAATTTTCAACCATATATCCTATGCTCCCATTTGAGCTAGGTCTTGATAGTAAAATATCCTTCAAAGATAGGGTATCCAAATTGAGCAAAAAAAATCGAAAAATAATATTTCCAACAATCTCCATTTTGTAATCTTTATCTTGGACATATGTAGTCTCCTCGTCTTTGACATCAATGACAACAATGATTCCAACAACATCTTCTGTTTTTTTGTATAACCATGGTAAATATGAGAATTTGGAATCATTTGGTTTTAACTAAAAGCCAAATACTTGATTTCTTTATCTAAAGGAACAAAATTAAAGAGAAAGATGTGAGCTATTTACCTTTCTAATGCTTCTTCCAGACAACTAAAAAATAAATATGATTATTGCGTATTTACCTCCATTCCAGTTGCTTTACAATACAAATCTAAAATAATTTTGAAACTTGTTGTCTCTTTAGTAGATCCCAGACCAAAAATCATAATATCATCTACAAATAGCAAGTGAGTGATATTGACATATCTCACTATCCCAATACCCTTAAGGAGACCCTTTCTTTTTGCATATGAAATCAATATACTCAAACCCTCAACTACTAAAAGGAAAAGAAAGGGAGATAATGGGAAATCGACTTGCCTGAGTCCCCTTGAAGCCTAAAAAAGACCTGAAGAGGAACCGTTGAGAAGTATTGCAAAGGAAGTTGATGAAAGACATCCCATTATCCAATACATTGTATGTATATACATGCCTATTATAATCAAAAAGTAACTTCAAATACAACCAATTGACCTTGTCATAAGATTTTGCAAGGTCAATTTTCATTACCACTACTAGAATTTTGCATGTCTTTATTAAGTGCACATCTTCTTGCGATGTCCCAACTGCATCATGAATTTGTCTATTGAATAAAAAATTGAACTGTTCTTCTAAGATGACACTTGATAATATAAGTTTCAATACATTGGCAATCATCTTTGAGAGTTCATGTTCGCGGATTTCGTGCTTTCAGAGTGTCAAAGTTGCACGGTGTTTAACAACCAGGCAGAATCCCCAGAGTTGCAGATCTTTGTCGTGTGTCTGTCCAAATATAACGGTGGTAGTTTACTTCAAAACTTCAGGCTTTAGGAGTTTCGGCTTCTCCACTCTCGATTTCCTCCAAAGTACTTTTGCCCGAAGTTACAGATCAAGCGCCACGCGTCCTTCCAGATCGGATGGTCATGATTCACTTCGGGAGTTACGACTTCTCCACTCTTGATTTTTTCTAAAGTACTTTTTCCTAAAGTTACAAATCAAGTGCCATGCGTCCTTCTCCATTGGATGGTCATGATTTACTTTGTGAGTTTGGGCTTCAAGATTTTCGACTTTTCCTCTCCTAATTTCCTCCGAAGTACTTTTGTCCAAAGTTTCAGATCAAGTATCGCGCGTCCTTCCACATCGGACGATCATGATTTACTTCGAGAGTTTGGGCTTCGGGAGTTTGGGCTTCTCCACTCCCAATTTCCTACGAAGTACTTTTTCCAAAGTTACAGATCTTTCACCATCTGTCCCTCTGGATGGTGGCCACATGGCATTCATTTCAGGCCGCCATGTCACCTGGGCCCATGCTACTCCATGAGTTATGACAACTCTATATGCAGACCCCCCTTGACTCTGAAGTGTTGAAGACACTTGGCACCCATCAATTCTGACACGTGGCATCCATCTAGCACTCATTTCAAGCATTTTTGGACATGTCTTCGCCCTATTTTCAAGTGAGACATGTCACCCCTCCATCCACGACATGTCAACATAGTGACGTTAGGCTGCCATGTCAGCTGCGGGAGATCATCCTTCGGGAAGTGTTCTTATCCAAGCACCATCTCCATGCATGGTTCTAATGGATCCTAGAATTGGTGGGCGAATAAACTTTAGCGGTGGCACTAACTTTGGCAGGTGCGCCTAGATCATAGATCACGACCAAATCAACGACCACGTTTCATTGCGAAGATACAACATGCTCGAACGATAAAATTCTTGAGCAGCCCCGCAATTGAAACCATGGTATATCAGAAGAGCTACATGGCAGAAGGTGATGAATTGCAGGCTCAAAAGCGGTGTGAATCCAAACCCTCTTTGACGGCCCCGCAATCATGTGCTCATATAATGACAAATTCGAGAGCAACACGTGGCCGCCCCCTAGGCGTTAAGCGTCACCCCGATCCAGAGGAGAGATCAATTAAGAAAAGAGGGACTGGTAGCTGAAACCTCAGCTCAATCCATAAATAGAAAACTTGGAAGCTATGGCCGAGGAGACAGGACTGTCAGCCCGAGGTACCACATGGACGATTTCATCTTGCAAGCCCATACTGATCCAAGCTTGTGTTTGACAGGAGGAACACACACAATCTGACAGAAGGATGCACATACGTAAGGCTTTGAATGGGATGGCCAGATCACACTCCTGGCAGTTGTGAATTGATCCGATTATAAATAGATCAGTTCAATATTTTGTTAAGGTCGTCAATTGGTTGAGCAAAGCTCCCTATTTTGTAATATTTGATAACAGAGTTGTTCTTTGGTTTTGTATGAGACTTGAGACTTTCACATTAATAGAAGTCAGTTTCTTTCATCATCTTGTTTAATCTTTGTTGAAACACTCGTGCATGGAGGATCCAGACAAGGGTTGTAGTTGTATTGTAATGTAGGGTTGATTATAATGTTGTTGTGACCTGCTTCAATAATTTTCTTTGTTACCTTATTACTTCTTCTGATGAAATGCTCGTGCATGGAGGATCCATACGAGTTGTTGTAGTCACATAGTAATGGAGGTTTGATTGTTATGTTGTTGTGACATATTTCAGTGTCTGAAACTTGAGTTCAAGAGTGCTCTTGTGCCTGGGTTATTCTTCACCAAGTTGCTTGAAGGTCGGATGCTCATGGCATACTTGTCCACCTTTCTCACTAAGTCTTCCTTCTTCTCACCTTTAAACTAAAACCACTGACTGAAGTTAATGAGGACCTCATTTCCCTATGCATTGCTTGTCCAGTTTTTGTGTTGAAACATTCTTGTACTAAGCTTTGTCCATTTGACCTCCACTCATAAACCTACCTTCAGAAACATTTTTGATGGGTACTGGGCTTATCCTCTTGCAGTCTGAGGGTCACTCTCAGTGCCAACATTCTTGGCATCATTGTCGGGGACGAAAATGAAGAAATCTTCCTTGGGAGAATGACATTGATGAGATCCATCTTTTGATGGTGAACAAGGGTTGGTCACATATCACAAAGTGCATCATTCACCCAGCGTCTCCACTCCATGAAGGAAGAACCTGTTGGAAACTTCACTAATATGGGATACAATAGCAATGGAAGTTATCTTGGCTCAGAGGTTTGCACCTTTAAATTTTTCAGCTATTCCTAGTTTTCCTAATCTCATGCCTTCTTTCCTAGAATGCACAGACTTTCTTCCCATATTTCGTGGAGATGTAAGAGATTATCTTGCACAACATCTCGTAAATTTTAATCAGTGTGTCGATCAATTGGATATCTATCATGAAGATGCTCTCATGAAGATGTTTGTATACTCATTAAATGGTGATGCTCGAAGATGGTATAGGTCACTTGCTATTGTCAGCATATCGTCTTTGAAGGAATTTCATGCAGCTTTCAACAAGTATTGTAAGAGGTATTGTTCTTCTAAAACAATTCTTGAAGAATGTTGTGAAAGGTTCAAGTCTGATATTCAGTAGCCAATAGAGTGTTCCTTGTGTGATGAGTTTTGTGAAGATCTGATTGAAAGAGAAAGTAAGGATTGAAGTGAGTATTTTGAAAAGATGGATGAAAACTTTTCTCTTTCTATTTCCTGAGAAGAAGGCCTTCAAGATATGATTGATGATAATATTGATGATTGCATAGCCATAGATGCATTATATTTTGCACATGATGCACCTATTGTCTCAGATTTAAAAGAAGAAATAATTGTAGAAGAGGATTTTTCTCTATTCCTTCAAGAGGTTTCCCATGATGTATTTTCACCTATGATTAAAGAGAAGAATCAAGAGATTGCTCATTTTTCTTTGCAAGATAAAAGAGTTTTGGGGTCACCTATCTTTGATGAGTATTCAGACGAAGAAGAGCAGATCCCTACATCAAATTTTGTTGACTTGGGGAGCAACCAGCCTGTGTATGACAACTATGAATCAGATTCTGATGTGGGTATGAAGGAATTTCAAGGCCATATTATAGATCCTTTTCCTTTATACATTAAGGAACAACATTGTGTGGAAATCAGCCATCCTGGGTCTGAAGAAGACATTGAGCAACCATCTCTGCAAATCAACAAACCTGCATTCACCATGCTTGAACCTAGACCTGTAGACAACATCAAACAACATATGATTAGCAACAAAATTAGTCTGTGGCCATGTTCAAATTTGAAGGTAGTTGAAAGTGACAACTTCCATGGGAAAGAGAATATGTCAAGGATATTTGATATTCATATGGAACAATATCAGGCCGAGGTATTTCCTTATGGTTTTCATGATCCATTTTTTTATTATATGAAGTCTTTGAGCAGTTCAAGTGTCAAATTGTTTTTGTCAAATAAAGGTTGGTTCTGTTGTACTTTCAAATTGCATTTTTGTATGTCATGGGTCCTTTCATTCATCTTTTCCAGATCAAGAGTTTCACCTGTTAATCAATTACTTGTATGGCTTCTTTGGAAGCATAATTTTACCTGATCTAGAGGAAGCAATTGATTAGAGTAGGAGTGTGCACAAATAAGCTCAGTATCTGAGCATTTGTTTTCAGTTTTCAATAAATAAGCAAAGTCGCTCCCAGTATATCAAGATATGACAGAAAGTAAATATCATATCTTGAAGGTCTGCAAAGGATTGGTTGCACAGGCCAGGTGACTCCACAACCCAACATCTAAGGCACTGGAACTGCTTGTTCTTGGTAGCTCATAGGGAGAATGTCATCCCCTGTGGAGCCAATGTTATCACATAAAGTTGTCAGGGGTCGCAGGACAAACAAGTCTTTTGTTGCATAGGAAATGTCCAAGCACAGGACTCAAAGGCAGTCTATTTTGGGTTGAAAAACAAGCAACAAGTAGGTTCAGTTTTCAATGACAGATATCCCAGGAGCAGTTCATGTCGATGACTCTCGTGTTTTCAGAATGTCAAAGTTGCACAGGGTTTAACAACCAGGTAGTAGCCCCAGAGTTGCAGATCTCTGTCATGTGTCCGTCCAAATCTAACGGTGGTAGTTTACTTCTGGACTTCAGGCTTCGGGAGTTTCGAATTCTCCACTTTTGATTTCCTCCGAAGTACTTTTGCCCGAAGTCACAGATTAAGCGCCACACATCCTTCCAGATCGGACGATCATGATTCACTTTGGGAGTTTCAGCTTCTCCACTCTCAATTTCCTCTGAAGTACTTTTGCCCAAAGTTATAGTTACAGATCAAGTGCCACGTGTCCTTCTCCATCGGACGATCATGATTTACTTCAGGAGTTTAGGCTTCAAGATTTTCAGCTTTTCCTCTCCCGATTTCCTCTGAAGTACTTTTGCCCGAAGTTTCAGATCAAGTGCCACGCATCCTTCCAAATCAGACGGTCATGATTTACTTCGAGAGTTCAGGTTTCCAGAGTTTCGACTTCTCCACTCCTGATTTCCTCTGAAGTAATTTTGCCTGAAGTTATAGATCTTTCACCTTATGATCCTCTAGATGGTGGCCACATGGCATTCATTTCAGGCCACCATGTCACCCGGGCCCATGCTACTCCGTGAGTTATGACAACTCTATATGCAGAGCCCCCCCCCTTGACTCTGAAGTCCCGAAGACACTTGGCACCCATCAATTATGACACATGGCATCCATCTAGCACTCATTTCAAGCATTTTTGGACATGTATTCAACCTATTTTCGAGTGACACATGTCACCCCTCCGTCCACGACATGTCAGCATAGTGACGTTAGGCTGCCATGTCAGCTGTGGGAGATCATCCTCTGGGAAGTGTTCTTATCCAAGCACTAAGATTAGCGCCATCTCCATGCACAGTTTTAATGGATCCTAGAATTGGTGGGCGGATAAACTTTACCGATGGCGCTAACTTTGGCAGGTGCGCCTAGATCGCGACCAAATCAACAACCACGTTTCATTGTGGAGACGCAACATGCTCGAACGATAAAATTCTTGAGCGGTCTCGCAATTGAAACCATGGTATAGCGGAAGAGCTACGTGGTGGAAGGTGATGAATTGTGGGCTCAAAATCAATGTGAATCCAAACCGTCTTTGACAACCCTGCAGTCACGTGCTCATGTAATGACAAATCCAAGAGCAGCACGTGGCCACCCCCTAGGCATTGAGCCTCACCCCAATCCCGAGGAGAGATCAATTAAGAAAAGAGGGACTGGTAGATGAAACCTCATCTCAATCCATAAATAGGAAACTTGGAAGCTATGCTTGAGGAGACAGGACTGTCAGCCCGAGATACCACATGGACGATTACTTCTTGCAGGCCCATACTGATTTGAGCTTGCATCTGACAGGAGGAACACACACAGTATGACAGAAGGATGCATAGAGGTAAAGCTTTGAATAGGATGGCTAGATCACACTCCTAGCAGTTGTGAACTGATCCGATTATAAATAGATCAATTCAAGATTTTGTTAAGGTCGTCAATTGGTTGAGCAGAGCTCCCTATTTTGTATTATTTTATAACAGAGTTGTTCTCTGGTTTTGTATGAGACTTGAGACTTTCGCATTAATATAAGTCAGTTACTTTCATCATCTTGTTTAATCTTTGTTGAAACACTCGTGCATGGAGGATCTAGACGAGGGTTTTAGTTGTATTGTAATGTAGGGTTGATTATAATGTTGTTGCGACCTGTTTCAATAATTTTCTTTGTTACCTTATTTCTTCTTATGTTGAAATGCTCGTGCATGGAGGATCTGGATGAGTTGTTGTAGTCGCATAGTAATGGAGGTTTGATTGTTATGTTGTTGTGACATATTTCAATGTCTGAAACCTAAGTTCAAGAGTGCTCTTATGCCTGGATTTTTCTTCACCAAGTTGCTTAAAGGCCGAATGCTCACGGCAGACTTGTCCACCTTTCTAACTAAGTCTTCCTTCTGCTCACCTTTGAACTCAAACCACTGATTGAAGTTAATGAGGGCCTCATTTCCCTATGCATTGCTTGTCCAGTGTCTGTGTTGAAACATTATTGTACTGAGCTTTGTCCATTTGACCTCCACTCATAAACCTACCTCCACAAACATTTTTGATGGGTATCGGGCTTATCCTCTTATAGTCCGAGGGTGACTCTTAGTGCCAACACAACCATTAAGGCCTGGAATTTTGGCTCTCTTGAATGAACTCATAACAAGTTTTAGCTCTTTGTTTGAATTTTTTTCTTTAGGATCTTCATTCATTTGATCATCAATAATCCTTGGGAACAATATTACTATCCTTGGGATCTGTCCTACATTAGATGCTTTCATCTCTCTAAACAGTGCTTTGAAGTGCCCTTTACCCACTTTAGATTTTTTTGGAAATAATTTTTCCTTTGAACCATTTCACAGCTTAACCTCCCAAAAAGTATTAACATTCTTACAACATTTTTCATAATTTTTGAAAAACTTTGTATTATCAGCCAACAATATTTTTGTTAAATCCCTAAATCTTAAGTATCCATTCTATCTCTTCCTTTTCCAACAAATCTTTATTTTTGTCTTTAAGAATCTCATCCTCTAGAATTATTCTTTTGAGAACACTCCTAAATACTTTTCAAACATTCTTACAGTTTCTTCCTCCGTCTCCTTCAAATCTTTTGTATTTTCTTTGGCTTTTCTCCTAGTCCAATCAACTATTACCTTCTTTACTATTTTCTAATTTTCTACAAGCAACAACATTGGTGAATCCCGTGTACCCTTACCAAAGTTCTTCCAATTTAGCATTGCCATATTTCCAAATTATTCATTATTTAGCCAAGAATGGTTAAATTTAAAAGGGGGGTGAATTTTGAGATTTAGATTCAATCCAGAAGAAGAACCCCAAATAACCAAAGTACATCCCAATATAATAATCATAAGATGACATGTGTGATAATGTCTCTATTGATCTATTTTATATACTAGTTCTAATTCATTACACATGTAGGCCCTTGACCCATTATTTACATATACATTAACTCTTTATCCCCTTATATACCCCAATTAGGATCATTATATAGCCATGATTGCATCTATTGTTCCTTCAAGAAATCCATTGGATAAAATTTATCTTTGACAAGTAATTTAAATTATTTCCATGCAATGCCTTGAGTAACTCTAAGAACCTTCCACCTCACTCACATTCTCCTGCCATAACAAAGTTTCTCTCATCATCGCTAGCATTGAAAAAGACAATTTGTGCTCATTGGTATATGGTTGCACTATAATGTAGATCTTTAATTTGAGAGCATCCATATGATGCAAAACCTAGTTTTGTCTTAACTTTTAGCATTCCACGCAAGATATGAAGTCATATTTGAATTGTTGAGGCACTTGTAGCTTCTATAACTATACTCGTGGATGTTTGGTTTGTGCCAACCTGCATTGCTACCATCAATATGGTCATGTTTTACAATAGTTGCATCATATGAACCATCTCCCTGTCAAAGTGTTGCATCCCTTTGTTGAGATTCAACATTCCTCTGTCCAAATCATTAATTTTTCATCACCTTCTCCAACCATCTCTTTTCCATTAGGCTTGCGACAAAGTGTTATCGATACTTCCTCTAATTAATTATCTTCATGTAGTAAGAACGTGTCTTCGCCATTAAAATATGGGTCTTTCTTTAAGATAGGGTTTCACAATCGCTCGCTTTGATACCAAATTACTCCAACATTGATGGGAACTTTTACAATGTGGACAATATAAATGTGTCACTGTGAGAAAAATAAAAAAACTCATGAGATTCTTGGAAGCATTCTTCATTAATAAGAAGAATAAAATTTGCCACAAGTATTTAGTAACTGAAGTAAAGGAATAAGTTGAAAACCAAGGGATAAGACCACTTACAATAATCAATCATTGCTCTTTCTAAATCCTAAAGGGAGATGGACAATTTGGTTCCCCCAACTAAAGAGATAAAGTTTCAGTAAAGTTGGATTTAGTAGAAACCACCCATCCTGCTCAAAAAGAAATTTCCCTAGAGCTTCCTTGTGAGAAACCTAAAATTTTCGTGCATGCCTTATCAAGATTTTAAACAACCCATATTTTTGTATAGCCTATCATCATGAGGCATTTGTACACACAATGAGGCATCAATCACGTTTACCATTGCATAGTCTATCATCATGAGGGATTTGTACACACAATGAAGCATCATTAGACTTGTGAGATCTCGTATTGGCATAATATTCTTCTTCCTCCAATTGTGATTCTATCTCTCTTGTCATCATTAAGAGGGAATGTTACAATGTGATAATGATTGCCTCGTGGTCTCATGTACATGGATATGGAATTTTGTAAAGTTATTCTTCAATAACTCTATTTATTGTAAAAAGGGTTTATCCCACCTGCATCATGGGAATTGTTTTCCTTTCACTCTCTCATATATAATATAGGTGATCAAGGAGGCCCTTTAGGAGTGTATGAGAGTGTGAGTGGTTTATGGTATTGATCTTTAGCTAGGACCCTAGGGGTCCTAAGGCCGGATCATCAATATGGTTAAGTGTTCTCATGCCTTGTAATATTGGAGTTTTCCTGAGGAATAGAAAACCAACTTCCGTGGATGTTCCCCCACATTGGGGTTTTACCAAATAAATACGTGTCTCTCTCTTGTTTCTCTTGTATCTTGTATTTATTGATTTATTGATTATTGATGCTTTGTGTACGAGTTTAGAACGGTTGGATTTCATTATATGTTTTTGCATATTTCTCGGATCTGACACAGACCCTAAAGTTGATTGGCTACATCAAGCACCAAGAGGTAATTGTTTTGATTATCATCAACAACACCCACAAACATAGTTATCAACTTGAGGAAAACCCTCCAAAGTTCTTGTTTTTTTAGACGTCACATTTAGTGGTTATTTTTATCCCCATTTAAAAAGTGGTGCTACAAGTAGCACCCTTTTTTTTTGAGGTTAAAATTACAAAATTTTACAACCATGATCTATAAAGTTGCAAACAAAACCTTAAAATTGATCCCTGAATCGAAAATGGTGGTCCCAACATTGCCCCTTTATGAGAAAGAGATGTAACATCCACGTTTTCAAACCCCAAACTAGTGATGTATATTGTAAATGTAATGTATGGCTAAGAGCTAAAGCGATGTAATATGTAAATAATGTAAATTGAATATAATGAATAAAATGTATCGCTAATTGCAGATGGACATGAATGGATATTTGGGGGCTAAGTATCCACAAGAGAGGGAAGGGGTCCTAGAGGGAGAGTTTACCCATGTTTAGTAAACCCAAACCATTTCTTTCTAAATTATCCTTACCATGAACCTTCGATTAGTCATTGAGTGTTCTAGAGCCCAATCATTGAATTCATGTAAGAGGGTTGGCATGAGAGTCACTTCCCATTGTTATTGAGAGCATGGGGGTCGAGTACCCTCAGCTTGAGGAAGAGTGTAAGTCAATCAAGCAAGAGAAAGAAGGGAAATTCGTATGAGAAGGAGACTAGAATTTCACATTCATGTTTTTGCATAGAGAATTGTTTTTACATGGAGTTTTTTGGACAACATTGGAGTTCTAAGTGTTGAAGCTTGAAGGTAGCTATTGTGGGCAAGTTTGGCATTTGTTTGAAGCTTAATATTTGTGGATAAAGACCTTGTGTTCCTGGTAGTAACGTGTTGTTCGAAATTCGCCAAGGAAGCATGTGTTTTTTGATAGGCGAATTCGTATTGCAACTGTAGAATTTATGAGGTCCCAACAAGTAGAATTCTTGTCCAACCTGACCTGGAAGCCCTGGAGGGGAGTGGAAATGCCTAAGGGATTGTGGGAAGTGGAGGGGGATTCCATCCCTTGGGTTGTGTAGGTTGAGGGGAAGAGATTTGGTGGGCTGGAATCTGTTGTGATTTGATTGTTTAAGAGGGGGACATTAGTCAACCTTAGGGACTACCATCTCTTGTGGATTCATAGCCCTAGATCGGGGGTGACCTGTTGTTGAGAATTGGAACAATAGGTCTACAGTTGGGAGGAACATTCGTCCTCTGCAGTGGGTTGCATATTTCATAAGATAAGTGTTCTTATCTGTTGTGTTGATTTGTGTTATATATATATATATATATATATCTTGCTATGCATTTTACTCTGAATTATCTTGGTTATTGTTGCTTGTTGTGAGCATAATGATGCATTTAAATCCTTATTTATGTGGTTGAATGTTGTTGTGTGTTATTTAGTTGTTGCTATGCACTGTTCAACACTTGCAATTACATTTTTAATTAGTATGGACAACTGCATAAGTTTGAATGTCACACTGTGTGTTATTTCCACATATAGATTCGACATCAAAAATATTTATTGGGTTGTTTTAACAAGTGATGTGACCCAGTTGGGGGTTGGGTATGTTACAGAGTGGTATTAGAGCTTAAGTTCAACATTGGACCCATATGGGTCAAGAACCATTGAGAATTTGAGCAAATTCATTGTTATAGACTTTGGTCTTAGCGAATTGGAGGGAAAACGGTGGAGAACCAGAGCGAAATCCCCAAATTCGTGGGAAAATTCAAGATTTAGTTGCATCGGAAATGTCCAAGATGTTTAATGGCATCAATCAACCGCAATTGTAGAGCTAGATTCGACCCACAAGGTTGAAATTCACGTTTTAATGGTCGTTGTAGAATTTTAGTAGAGTGGATGAATCGACGACCGAGATCGCATTTGTTCTTGAGATCAATGACTCGGATTCATTTTAATAAATTAAAAAAAACTTCTAATGCTTTCAAAATTGGCAAAGTTACCAGATCGATGGCCGAGATTCATTTTAGGTAGTTGAAAAAATGAGATAGATCAACGATCTAGATTTATTTTCGGTCATTGGGAGGTTGGAGAGAATCAATGGTCAAGTTCATTTCAGATGGTAGATCAACAACCTCGATTTGTCGGGGAATTGGGCCAAAATTTCTAAGTGTTGAAGTTCACCAATACAATTCGTCGATGACCGATAGTCGGATCAGAGAGTTCGACGAAGAGTTTGGTTCAACCAAAAGAAATCTCGGATCGTCGATGGTCGACGATCAGGGGTCGGTGAAAACATAAAAGTGTTTAGATCATCCAAAAGAAATCGTCGATCGTTGATGGTCGATGATCGAGAATCGACAAATTTTGGCAAAGGAGTTCATGCGTCAAAAGAAAATATTTGATCCTTGATGGTCGATGATTGAGCGTCGACAAATTTAACAAGGTGTTTTAAAGTCGCCCAAAAGAAATGGTCAATTGTCGATGAAGGAAAGAGGATGATGATGTGTCGTGCCACATTAGCATCCATGTGTCATCCCACATCATTCAAGTTGATACCTCAAGATGATGTGTCATTCCATGTCATCATCTACATGTAATGCCATGTCAGCATAGTTGCCACGTTGGACAAGAGATGGCCAACGACCGATGGTCGAGGTTCACCAAATTGTAACTAAGTTATTTGTTAAAGGAATTCATCAGTGGATGATCATCAATGATCGGGGATCTGCAAGATTCATGGGAAACTTTTAGTTTGCGAAGAAAAACGGTCGATGGCCAATAGTCGATGATCAGGCATTGGGGAAATCGATAGGCAAGTTTGGTTTACAATAAGAAATCTTTGATCGTTCATTGTTGATGGAGCTCGGATCAACATTCCAAATTTATTTCGATTTGAGATCGAAAGATTAGATGAAAGGACTATTAAAACAGTAAAAAAAATCAATTTTGTATGAATTTTTTGGGGTTTTGGAAGTCATGAACTTGCAAGGTGTTTTTGAGGCCCTAAACGATGTTTTTAGGCAATCAAAACCCACAAGAAAAAAGCGTATCAAGGTACACTCTATCTCTAAATCTTAAATAAAAAATCTCAGAGAGAGCTATCCAACAAGCCACTATGGGCACAAATTAGAGTTTGTATGAGAATGTTACAATTGAAACAGTTAAGGTAAAATTTTGGCACGAGTTTACTTCTAGAGGGCATAACTTCTTTCTTAGAGGTATGTTTGAGGCAAAAGAGTAGTCTATGGAAAGCTTATGAACCATAGAAGACATCCATGGAGACATATTTGGGATCTAGGTATGTAAAAATGTGCAAGAAGAGAAATAAGACACATGTAGCATACAAGGATAAATTGAGAAAAACAATCAAAACTTCTCCAGACCATAACTTTCAACACAGAGCTCAGATTTGAACAAATGAATAGTTGTTGGAAATATATTGAGAAGGAGGAGACATTTATCCACCCAAAATTTTGAATTGGGGACTAAAATTTCTTAGAATTTAATAAAGAGATTTATGTAACAGTAAGAAAGTGGAAAATTGCAGCATGTGAATGTTGTAACTTTTCGCACAGAACTCATAATGAAGCATGAGTACAGTCGTTGGAGAGTTGTATCAGAGAAGAATATGTTTGCGAAATCAGATTTTGGAATAATGCATTTATATTCTTCATAGTTTGATGTGAAGGACAACTTGTAATCTAATTCATAAGTATTTTACAATATGCCTAATTCTAAGAACAATTATTGCATGCACATTCTTGCAGAATTAGAGATATAGGAAAGTAGACTTTGGTTCCTATACGAGAAATAGAGATATGGAGGATGATCAAGGGTCTTAGGATCACGAAGAAGAGATCACAGGTCTGCATGTCAGCATGGGTAATGATGAGACATAGTCTAATGGAAGAAGAGATGGGCGGGAGCATGTAACTATGAGAAGCCTGCAAAGAGAAGTGCAAAACTATAGAGTCGAGATGATGAAAGCTCAGGAGGAGATACTCCAAAGCCTAAATATGCTACAAAAGCAAGTCAAGAAAGATTCGGGCACAAAGCAAGAAGCTAGTGCAAGGCAAGTGGAATTATTTGGATCTCATGATAGGATGGATGATCATGGAGGATCTAGAAAGTCAAGTAGTGTTAGTAGGCATCAACATCATCATTCCTTATGGCACTCAACCAGAAGAACATACACACGTTCAAGGTCGGCAAGTAGTCCAAGTATATTTCATGTCAGGCATTAAAGAAGGAGACATGGGTCATGCAACTTGCAAGGGGAGCTTAGGAAGATCAAGCCACCATATTTTGATGGCGAAAACAAGAAAGGAGAAGATGCAAAAGCATGGTTGTTGGGAATGAGGAAATATTTCTAGTTACATGATTACTCATCGAATGTTGAAGCAATAATTGCAATCTACCACCTTTAAGGAAAGACATTTATGTGGCGGGATCGATTAAGCAAGTGAAGCACCTTGATGAGAAAATCATTTCTTGGAAGCAATTCAAGACATATTTTTAGCAACAATACTTGTGAGAACAATATTATGACAAGAAGATGCAAGATTTCTTTGAACTCAAACTTTGGAACATGACTATAGATGAATAGAAGAAAAAGTTCTTGGAACTTCTCAGGTATGTGAGCTTCATCAAAAATGAGAAGGAAAAAATTCAGAGGTTCCTAAGTGGATTGCCATCCTTTTACAAGGATAAAATTCAGTTTGATGAGCCCAAGAATTTAGAAGAAGCCATAAGAAAGGCCGAGTATTTGTATGAGAAAAACAGAGGAAGGCCAACTTTCCAAAGGGCCTGGGATGACAAGAAGAAAGGAAAGATGGATGAAAGGAAGAAACGATTCAAACCACCTTTCATAAATAATAGTTCTCTAGCACATCAGCAAGGGAAACCATCTCAAGGTGATCAGAAAATGACAGAGTCATTGGGAAAGAGGCCAAGACAACAACCCATAAAGTGTTGGGGTTGTCAAGGAGATCACATGTATGAATATTTTACTCATCGAGGAGATACGATGAAGACTATGCATAACATTGAGTAAGAGGAGACAATAGAGGATGTGGGAAAAAACATGCCAAGGATTTATACAGTCTTGGACAATAGACAAGCAAACTATCGATCCCACATCATTGAAGTGGAAGGTAAGATTGATAATCAACCCATACATATTTTAATTGATTCTAGAGCTAGTCATAGCTATATAGATCCAAAGCTAGTTGAAAGATTTAAATTGAAGAAGTGTAAGCATGAAAAGTCTTGGTTAGTTCGGCTAGCTACTAGAACCAAGAGAAGAATTAATAAACTTGTTAAAGAATGCCCTATAAACATGAACGAAATCAACACTAAGGAAGATTTGAAAATCATACCACTTGGGTATTATGATTCCTTGATTGGTATGGATTGGCTAGAAAAGCATCGTGTTGTTTTAGATTGTAATAATAAGGTTTTCACATGTCTTGATGAAGAAGGAAATTTAAGGATAGTACAAGGTATTCCAAGACAAGGTATGGACACTATGAATTTGTAATGGTGCCTTTTGGGTTGACAAATGCATCGACTACATTTATGTGTTTGATGAATGCAGTGTTCAGAGATTTCCTGGACAAGTTTTCCATTGTATTATTGGATGATATCCTTATCTATTCCAAGACAGAGGAGGAGCATGAGAAACATTTGAGGATGGTGCTACAAGTGTTAAGAGAGCACCGATTGTGTGCCAAATTAAGTAAATGCACTTTTTATCAAAAGAATATCCATTATTTGGGTCACATGGTTTTAGAAGATGGCATAGCACTGGATCTGGAAAAGATTGAAGCAATCAAAAGTTGTCCAGTGCCAAGAAACGTTTCAAAGGTTAGATCATTTATGGGTCTAGCTAGTTACTACACGAGATTCATTGTAGGATTCTCCAAGATTGCACACCCAATAACATATTTGCAAAAGAAAGGAGTACAGTTCGAATGGAGTGCTAAGTGTGAAGAAAATTTCCAGTGCTTAAAGGGTTTGCAAACCAATGCACCTATTTTAAAGGTTGCAGATCCAGACGAGGATTTCATTGTGTGCACAAATGCACGTAAGGAAGGGCTCGATAGAGTCCTTATGCAAAATGGACATGCAATTTGTTACGAGTCCAGAAAACTGAAGGAGCATGAAATGAATTATGCCACACATGACTTAGAGTTGGCAACCATAGTACATGCCTTAAGGGTGTGGAGGCATTACCTTATGGGCAAAAAAATTGAATTAAGGACATGTCATAGTGGTTTGAAATACTTGTTTGAACAACCCACACTAAATTCTAGACAAACTAGATAGTTGAGCTTTCTTAGTGAATATAACTTTGATATCAATCACGTCAAAGGAAAAGAGAACAAGGTGGTTGATGCACTCAATAGAAGGATGCATAAAATGCATGCTACAACCATTAGTATGTTCAAGACATATTTAAAAGATAAAATTATAGAGGTTGTAACAACGGATCAACATGATGTGCAAGCTAGAGAAAGCCTACAACAAAATGATATACAACATAAATATAAGGATTACACGCTGGAAGAGGATGTAATCCTCTTATTTTGGAACAAAGTTTATGTTCCCAATTCTCAAGAATTGAGAAATTTAGTTTTAAAAAAGATGCATAATGTGCCATACATTGGACATCCAGGATATCAGAAAACTATTACAGTTGTAAGAGGCCAATATTTTTGGCCTAGTATGAAGAAAGATGTCACTGATTATTTGGCTAGATGCATGGAATGCCATAAGGTAAAGGTTGAGCATAGACATCCAACAAGATTTCTACAACCATTGCCATTTCTTAATGGAAATGGGAAGTTACTACTTTCGATTTCATTACCAGATTGCCCAGGACAACAAGGCAACATGATTCCATCATGGTAGTGATGGACAAGCTTACAAAGGCTACATATTTCATTTCGGTAAAAGTAACTCACAAGGCAACCAATATTGCAGAAATTTACATGAGAGAAACTACTAGGCTACATGGTGTGCCCAAGGTAATAATGTCGGACTGAGATCCCAAGTTCACTTATAATTTTTGGAAAGGGTTGTTTAAGGGATTTGGGACAAATTTGAATTTCAGTACAACATATAACCCATAGTTAGATGGGCAGATAGAGAGAATTAATTGGATAATTTAGGATATGTTGAGAATGTATGTAATGGAGAAGCCTTCTAGGTGGGAGGACTATATCCATTTAGTTGAGTTTTCCTACAATAATGAGTATCAAGAATCATTGAATATGAGCCCATTTGAAGCATTATATGGCAAAAAATGCAACATGTTATTAAGTTGGGATAAACCATCAAACAAAGTTGTGATTGGGCCAGAATTATTAAGGGAAATGGAAGAACAGATGGTAAATATCAGACATAATTTGAAAGTTGCACAAGATAGAAAAAATAGTTATGCCGATAAAAGAAAAACACAGAGAATTCAAAGTGGGAGAGCGTGTGTTTTTAAAAGTTAAAGCTAAGATAAGTTCGTTGAAATTGGGAAGTTGCCCAAAGTTGGAAGCGAGATATTGTAGGCCTTTTGAGGTCTTAGAAAAGATAGGACCAATTGCATACATGCTAGCATTACATGCATCCATGAGAATTCATAACATGTTCCATGTGTCTTTATTAAAAAAATATGTACTTGATCCTAATCATGTGATTGATTGGAATGTGATCCAGGTGGAACACTAAGAGGATTTTCAGGTGGAACCAGTGCACATCCTAGGCTGAAAAGTCAAAGTGCTCAGGAACAAAGGCATTGATTTGGTAAAGGTTCAATGGACCTACTATGGTCCTGAAGACGCTGCATGGGAGCACAAGAACGCCATGCGGAAAGCATACCCACAATTTTTTGCAAATTCTGAAGAAGATTGAATGTATAATTGTACATAAGTGAATGAAGACTCCATTTTGGCAACTGGAGTTCCTGGAACCACAACTACGAGATTTCTTGTCCAACCAATGTGTGGGTTGAGGGGAAAAGAGAGTTGTTGGTTGGAATTGTTGCGTGGGTCATTAAGCTGTGGAATTATCAAGTATTCTGATGTAATGTTTTTATAGATGTCAATGTGTAAAATGTATGGCAATGCGCACTAAGGACAATGCAGTTTGTAGGGGGAGGGGAATGTAACATCCCCGTTTTCAAACCCCAAACTAGCAGTCTAATTTGTAAATGTAATGTATGGCCAAGAGCCAAAGAGATGCAATATGTAAATAATGTAAATTGAATACAATGAATAAAATGTATCGGCAGTTGCATATGCACACATACAGAGATTTGGGGGCTAAGTATCCACAAGAGAGGGAAGGGGTCCTAGAGGGCGAGTTTACCCATGTTTATTAAACCCAAAGCTTTTCTTTCTAAATTATCCTTACCATGAACCTTCCATTAGTTGTTGAGTGTTATAGAGCCCAATCATTGAATTCATGTAAGAGGGTTGGTGTGAGAGTCACTTCCCATAGTTATTGAGAGCATGGGGGATGAGTACAATCAACTTGGGGAAAAGTGCAAGTCAAGCAAGGAAGATAAAGAAGAGAAATTTGTGTGGGTAGGAGACTAGAATTGCACATTCACGTTTTTTGATAGAGAGTTGTTTTTACATGGTGTTCTAAGTGTTGAAGCTTGAAGGTAGTTGTTGTGGGCAAGTTTGGCAGTTGTTTGAAGCTGAAAATTAGTGGAGAAAGAGGCTGCGTGACAGGGAATAACATGTTCGAAATTTGCCAAGGTTGTTTTTGGGCAAATTTGTGTTGCAGCTGTAGAATTCCTGAGGTCCCAACAAGTAGAATTCTTGTCCAACCTGTGCTGGAAGCCCTATAGGACAAATGCACAAGTTTGAATGTCATGCTATGTGTTATTTCCGCATACAGATTCGGTATCAAAAAAAATTATTGGGTTGTTTTAGCAAGTGACATGACCAAGTTGGGGGTTGGGTACATTACAAGAGATGATGGCCATCCTTCACATAATCGATACTCGACACCTGTATCTCATTGGGAGGTGCTTTTAGATCAAGACAAAACATCATAGTTTGAAGTATTTTCTAGAACATAGGTTGTTGTCCTAAGAGCAACACAAGTGGGTCACTAAGATGCTTGGGTACGATTATGAGATCATATATAAGAAGGGAAAAGCAAATGTGGTGGCCAATGCTTTGTCTAGGAAATATGAGGAGAAAGGATCTCTCTTTTCCTTATCCTTACCTACACTAGATTAGCTAGCAAAAGCTTGACAATAATGGTTGGCAAATGACACAATGGTTCAAATCATCCAAATGCTTCAAGAGGAATCCAATCCTCCTGAGGGTCATACTTGCTAGCAAGATACCTTGTGATATAACGGACATGCTTTTTTGGTGCAAAATTTTGCTTTAAAACAAAGGGTGTTAGAGGAGTTGTGTTTGTCAATCCCCAAAGGGTTACTTTAGCTTTTAGAAAAAACTATGAACAAGCTAAGCCCTCTTTCTTTTGGGAAGGCATAAAATGACATCCTTACTTTTTGTAGTTGAATGTGAAGCTTGTTAATAGAACAAGGGAGAAACAATAAAGACTCTAGGGGCTTTGCAACCACTGTAGAACCTAGCCACTGTTTGAACTAACATTTCCATGAATTTTATAGTGGGCCTCTTGAAATCCAACAACAAATCGATCATCATGGTGGCAGTAGTCTGTCTTTCCAAATATTCTCACTTTTGTGCCTTACAATGGCCATTTATGCCCTTCACAATGGCCTAAGTCTTCATGGATCATATTTTTAAGTTACATGGCATACTCACTTCCATTGTGCAGGATCATGATCCCACCTTCCCCAACAAATTCTGGCAGTAGTTGTTTAAACTACAAGGCACAAACTTGAACATGAGCACAACTTATCATCCACAAATTGATGGTCAAACTAAGATGGTAAAAAATGCTTGGAAACCTGCTTACTATGTTTTGCAATGAACTTATAGAACCAATGGGTTTAATGGTTACACCTTGCTAAATGGTGGTACAACAATATTTATCATAGTACCACCAAAATGACACCTTATGAAGTCATGTATGGACAAAAGTCTCCTTTAGTCACTTCCTATCTACCAAGCACATCCAAGGTTCAAAAAGTAGATTGCACACTTAACACTAGAACAACTATTCTCCACACACTTAAGGATAATATGGTTTTAACTCACAATTGTATGAAGTAATGGGTTGATCATCATTGCTCTAAGCATTATTTTGATGAAGAGGATCATGTGTTCCTTTGTCTCCAACCCTATAAGCAATCCTCTCTCAAATACAAGGGCTCCCAATAGCTAGCACCAAAATTCTATGCCCCCCTATAAGATACTCTAGTGCATTGGACCAATTGCCTATCAATGTTTATTCCAACGCACTTCAGGATTCACCCAACTTTTCATGTGAATTGTTTGAAGCAGGTCGTGGGGCCAAATTGTTGTGTTTGGACCAACCTTCCATAACTTGATGAAGAGGGGTCCATTTGGTTACACTTGAAGGTAGTGCTAACCACTAGAGAACATTGATTGTGCCATTGCACAATTCACAAGGTCATAATCCAATTGAAAGGTACGCAACCCGAAGATGCCACTTGAGAATTGACATCGATTTATAGTAGTTTCCACACCTTTAGCCTTGAGGACAATGCAACTCTTGAAGGGGGAGGGCATGCTAGGGCCCTATCCTAGTCTCTCTACTTTGGGGGTTACTTACGAGTTAGCAATTAATGTATGAGGCCATATTTTTTGAATAAGGCTTATTAGGCAATTAGTTGGTAGTTATTCAATGTAAAAGGGCACTCTTCATTAAATAAGACCCACTAAGTCATTGGTACTCATTAGTGATGGGACTGCAAGTAGTCAAGGAGAAACCATTTATAGAGCTAGCATGCTATGGATGTTTTGTCAAGTGTTGTTGTTGTTATATTGGAGTTTTGCTCAAAGGAGGTTGCCCCCTTGAAGAGGCTCATGAACATTGCTTTCTCTTTTCTAGATTATTAGTACAAGGGTTATTTTCTACAGGTTCTATATTATTGTCTTATTTACTTTTATGTAATTCATATTTCTTGAATAGTTCAATAATCGATGTTTATGCTAGTTAAGTATATTACACTGAATACAAAGAACCTACTTCTTGTGATAATAATGGTGTTAATAATTCTCAGGTTTGTAGTGCAATAAAAAATGGGCTATTTCCACACGTGCACACGCGCGCGCGCACGCACGCACACACACACACACACACACATTCTCATAATAACACTTAACAAGATTCTCCTCTCTTCCTTGAAATATTTGAATAGAGGACGATGTCAACCACCAATGTCTCACCTTGAGGGACTTAATCAAATTTGAACTTGTGACCTATGGAATCTCCATTGACAACATGTCTTTGGCGGATGGTTCCCTTAACTGACCTAACCCTCAAGGCTAACTATTTCCCTTCATATAGATATATATTTCATAAGGGTCGGCCAGAATGCCACAAGTGACATACACAATGATTTAGGTAGCACCACGACAATGACATATTGCAACACTATACATACTATAGTTTAATGCCTATAAGTGGAAAACTATTAAATGCGACATGTTTATAAAGGAAAAATGATGGACAACCTATTGTCCAATCCAAAAAATTTACATGCAAACAATTTGACGATTTCCTTTAAAAACCAAAGTCAGAAAATCTTGTAGCAAATAGACCCTCTTTACACTCACAAATCTAATAAGAATCTAACAAAATTTTCATGTTGCATAGAGTTCTACCATGATCCAAAATCCATATATGATAAACAATACCCTCAAAGATTTTGCTCAATTATGATAATCGAACTAATCAAATTCTCTATCAACAAAAACTTTTTATAACACCAAATTTCAACTTACAACTAAATGAAATGACTCCCTAAAAATCTCCTACTAAAAAATTTAAATAAAATAAAAATATTTAAACAGAATTTAAAATTAACCCCTTATAAAGAAAAGACAAATACCAAGGCTTCAATTTTTTTATGACAAGAAACGTGATATTGTGGGCCTATTCCAATCACGTCTGGCATTGGTGGCACATGTGTCGTACTCATCTTTAGGACCCTGGCTTTGTGATGGAAGAGACCATATTAGAAGAGGAGGAGGACGATATGAATGACGTGGATGTGAATGTGCGCATTGTTCTGTAAGTTCCACAGGAGAAGAGGAAGGCAAACCACCGCGAGAGGTGAAAAAAAAAAGTGCCAAGGACGCCGGAGAACCTTTGAAAAACGGGTACAAAAAGCCCCAAAACAATGGTTAAATTTTCATCAGGAGAAGCCAGCGAGGAATTTACGAGTCCCAAGAGGGTAAAATTATCTGACTGTGAAGGATCCTCTCAGGTACCCAATATGGGAAACAACCTAAATTGCTCTGGAGCAGCGGCAGCGGCGGCAGCAGCAGTAGGCAGCGGCAAGGCCCTTATTGCTGCTATTGATCCTGACGCCTTTGAATGCAGTATTTGTATGGAGCCCCTTTCACCCCCAATTTTCCAAGTAAGTTTTTATGAATACCCTTTTAAAAATGATGCAGTAACATTGAGTTGTTTCATGTTTTATCTTCTTAGTCGATGTGATATCCTCCCCCAGTCCTTTATTAACATCTTTTGCAGTTTCGGTGGCATGATGCAGTAACAGTGAGTTGTTTCATGTTTTATCTTCTTAATTGATGTGATAACATCCTCATCTTTGTATATTTGACTACTTAGTGGTTTCTGATATTGTATATCAACATATTCATCCCCTTTCCCTATCCTTAATGAAGCCATCAATTCCATTAAATTGTTAGTGGTTTCTGATATTGTATATCAACATATTCCTCCCCTTCCCCTACCCTTAATGAAGCCATCAATTCCATTAAATTAAATAAAATTTAATGTATTTAGCTACTTCATCTGGCCTCTCTAAGAAAATTCATAGCAGAAATTACACAGAGATTTCATACACAGACAAGCTGCTCAAAACTATGGGATAAGTTTTACGACTTACAGAAACCCTAAGGGCGTCTCTTCACTAGTGAGTAATTGAGGGCCGTGTTTAATTCTCCAACTGTATATAATTGTACTTTTTCTGGACATAAGTCTGTTAAAGAATGCTATTAAAATTGAGCTGAAACTGGTATGATTCAGTTCAACTAAGTTCTGATTAATTATAATGTAGCTCAAGACCCACTTTAACGATGTTAGTGGAGTGCCATAGGGGAGTAAGTATAATAAGATATATTAAAATACGGTTTTTAATGAAGCTTCCGAGGTCTTAAAGAAGAGGACAAATTTATTTGAATGTGCCCGAAGAACGGACGGTAAAGCTCCTTAACTACATTATCTTAATTAGCCAGTGTGCCTTTAACTGCTTATCTCAATTAGACAGCAGTGTACGGCCCTGAATCTAATTTATCAGACAATATCAGTCAGTATGAATTGGCCCTAATTCAACTTATAAGGAAATAATCATTAACTGTATGGCTGGGATTTAATAGAGTTAAGAACTGCAATTTGAAATGAAAATCATATTAACATCCCGGAATTAAAATATTTATGGGTCCTTAGGCAACCAAATACGAGCTGGTGAAATTGGCTCGTTAAGCTTACCCTTAAATTACTTATCTTAATTCGACAGTGTGCACAAATCGGCCCTCAATCGAATTTATCAGACTATTTCTATCAGTATTCAAGTGGACAAGGACATAAGAATTAACTACATGGCTTGGATTCAATAGAGAGTTAACGACTGCAATTTGAAATGAACTGTACTGGACTATATGTTTTCTGGGCATAGCTTTCCCCAGCATACCTGACCTACAATCAATATATAATATTATATTAACATCCTGGAGTTAAAATATTTATGGGTCCCTGGGCAGCCAAATACAAGATGGTGAAACTGGCATGTCACTGTGTTTCTTGGTGGG
>ML837804.1:40539-55545 GCA_009831015.1 Picea engelmannii | reverse complement strand
GAAGAAGTATTTTGCACGTGACCTGAAAATCCATTACAACTCCCAGTAAGAAAACAAAGAAGATCAACAAACAAATCTCTAGGCAGGCTTTTCAACCAACCAAAGCATCGAATACAGGTAGAACACAAACCAGAAGATACTTGTTCTTTTTTTTTCCTCCTCTCTGAGTTTATGTTGGATAACAGAGTTTTTTTTTTACTCAAAGCTCATGTCACATAAAACCAGTCTCTCTTCTTTCATTTGGGCCTCAATTGCATCTCTCAGTTGTCTTACATGTCCATGACTAAGAACATTAGAACGAAGGAACCCTAAAGCGCAACTCTTTGATGATAAAGAGAAATGGAAATAAGTATTTAAAAGCAACTCTGGATGATCTTCCATAGATTTTGTGTTAATTCGTTTTAATGACAGATGTTCTCGATATTTCGTTTACTAATGTCAATCTTTTCGAATATGTACGCTGAATAGTGACTAATAGCACGTATTAACATTCTCATATCTGAGCAGATTCTCAAATCTGACATCTAAGATATGCACAATATTAAAGAGGGACATGATGTCAAGGCCTCTGTGGGAGACACGTTTGTGGACTATGCTGAAGCCTTTAAGAAAACTAAAAGAGCCAATTTTTTTTATTTTTTATTTTTTTTAGCAAATTCAAAATGGAGGCAAAAGAAATTAGCATATCCCATAATATTCGCATGTCTATTCATTTTAATGGGAGATGTCCTCGAGTTTTCCTCTTATTAAAGTCAATATTTTCGAACATGTCTGGTCGGTTTTGACTTTTGAAAGCATAATTAATGTCTATTGGGAAGGGCGGAAGGTAGCGGGGATGGAGGGGAGTGACAAATGATTTAAACTTTTCTGAACCCGGAAAGGCGTCAACCCACAAAACTTTGAAAACTCGACTAATTATGGAAAGGTAGGTAGGATAGACAAACTCATCGCGGGTAGAGGCACGGTTGCGAGTTCGAGGAGTGCGGGGTTGAATTGTAGAGCATAGAAGTTATGGGTGCAAGATATATACATCGAACACGAGCTGTCATAGTTCGATAGCACCTATCCACGAAGTCGCGTCCATAAAAATGGATAAGTATGCAACCGAACGACAGTCGGTCGGAATGACCACAGAAACATGAGAAACTATAGAACCAGAAACGCAATTTACAAGAGGAAAAAAAAAGGGAGAGAAAAACTATATCGCTCACACAGCAAAACTTACTCTCATAACTATGAAACCATAGTAAGACATAAACCATGGAAAAAACATCACCAGCTATGAAATATAGTTTGAAGCCGACAAACTCTGGTTCAATGCGTAAGAGATGCAATTTACATCAACTAAAAAAAATTTGTATGTTATTTTATCTTAATAGTATTTTATGGAGAGTCAACTGCAAAACAATGTAACAAGAGATCCAACTGTGGATGCAGCACCCCAACATTGAAAACCCTAGGAAAACAAGAACAAGCAGCAAATAACAACCCAGTTAAGAACCACCAAAAGGCCCAACTGCAGCCGCAGGACCCCAACCCTGCAAAGTCGAATCAAACAACAATAAACAGCATACAACGAACAAAGAAGAAAGCAGCAACCAGCCCACCAGAAATGACGCAGTTTGAATCGCAGTTGCAGAACCCCAAATGTGCAAATTGCAACAAGACGAACAGACAAACAAGAACAACAACAATAGGCAAATAAGAAATCAGTGGAGATACAAAAAGAAAGCATGAACCAGTGAACCAGCAATGCCGCTGAAGCATATAAATAAATAAATAAATGGAAGAAAATGTATTATAACAAGCCTGCTAAGTAAACATTCAACATTGTCAAGCCTGTTAGGTAAACATTTAAATCTGTCAGAAATTCTCTGTAAACATTTAAGAAAAAAATGCAATGTGGCAGGTCTCTGACGTACCCAAAAAAATTTATTATAATTTATGTAACAATAGTTCGAACACTAGAGAATGTATTTGAAGGCCAAACTTTGGATATGCTAGCATATCAAACATTTCCATAAATTTAGGTAGCAGAAAATGCTAACAAAAACATTCGAACTAATGCTAGCATTAATCCACGTTAAAGCAATACATACGAAAAATATATGATTCAAAAATATTGTACACAATAAAAAAAGTATGGATATGTTAACATATCAAACATTGAGAATAGTGAAGACGGAAATAAGACCTCCAACATGTTATCCAATCAAATCACTACATATATGGTACTTTTTAGTATATAAAAATCAATGTTTTTAGTTCCCTAGCTCCAACAATAGAGATTATGCAAATATTTGTGGTCAAAGTACAAACTAATATGAAGTCAACGAATTATCGATTGTTATAGTCCCTCTATGCATATGGCAAGGATTAATAAGAGAGGTAATTATTTATAAGGTATATAAGGATATAAGGGTTAGAAGACAGGTTATATTGCATGTTAAGGAAATACACAAGGGTAAGTGGTGAAGTACCCCACAATGCTATCCTAGTTAGCGAGGCAAGAGAGTTAGTAGTATACTTAGACAGTGATACCAAGCTTAGATTATTTAACCCTGACCTAAGACACTTACCCTAAAGAGAGTAACGTTTGTTTACAGACAAAAAAAAAAAAAACTTATGCCTAACCATATGTTTACAAGTATAAGTTGAGCAAATGTGGAATGTCTTAAACTCTTCCCTGATGAGCATTCCGTTGATGCAGATTCAATCATTTAAAATGGTTAAGACTCGGGGAAATCGAGGTCGAGGGGCATCGTCGCAAGGACTACCTACGTCGACGTTGCCACCTCCATCGCTTGAATTAGCTCTCATTTTGCGCTTTTTGGAGGCTATTAATGAGACATTAAAGGGATGCCAGACAGTTGATGTCGAAGTGGAACCCCCACCATATGGAGTGGGTAACCCTGAAGCGGTGAGGGACTTAGAGGGAGATCCTCCACCAGGGGACATCACCAAAGAACTACAGAAGATCTAACTCTGAGAGTTTGCTAGGGGTCGTGCAAGTGAACGTGCGAAGACATGGTTGGAAGGAATGACATGATGTTTCACCTTAAGAGACTATGCTTCCACATCAAAGGCAAAAATAAAGATCTTCCAATTGAGGGATAGTGCCTTGAACTGGTGGAATAACCTAGAGAGGTAGTTGCACCTTACCCCAGACACCATCTCATGGGAGATTTTTGAGGAAAGGTTTCAAAGGAAATATTTTTTAGCTTACTACGAGGAACAATAGGTGGGAGCATTTCATGCTCTAGTTCAGGGAAACATGACCGTGGAAGAGTACGAGATCAGGTTCATGGAGTTGGTAAAATATGTCTCGTACATGGATATCGATCAATGACAAGAAGAATGTTTTTTGTACGAGTTAAACCCTAAGATAAGGGCCATGGAACAGATGTGGAAATCGTCGTCAGTAGCTAAAGAAGTTGAAAATGCACATTATGCGGAGGAGCATATGAGCTTAAACGGAGGTATGAGATCAACCTTTCCACAGCATCCTGGAATTGTGGGGAAGGCCCCTGGGACCTTCTCCAGGGGAGGAATCTCTAGGCCACCTCCTTGTGGAAATAGAGTCGCACCTAGAGCAGTTGCTATAGGTATTTCAATGACGGCAAGTGCAACATACAACTCATCACCAACGACACGGGTAGGTCCACGACCTTCTCAGGGAGAAACAAGTAGAGGCAAGGGCTCCAAGGGAAGGAACTCATTTCAAATACCGTCATAGGGCAATGAGCAGGTTCCACCTCGTGTTACTTGTTGGAGGTGTGCAGGACCCCATTACCAGCGTGATTGCCCAGAGTCACAAGCAAAATTTGTGCATAGAGAAGGAAAGGCCCCAATGGGAAGAGCGAGTGGTAGCCACCAAATTTATGCAGCGGTTAATAATCTCCAGGAAGAACATCAATCCACGGTGGTGGAGTCATCAGGTATGCTAAATCATGTCAATGTTAAAATTTTGTTTGATTCTGGTGCTACATATAGTTTCATTTCTCCTTGTGCATTAGAAAAGTGTGGGTTGGTAGCCTATGAACACGATGACTTTAAACAAGTCGAGATGGTTTCAGGGGAAAAACAAGCGGTAGGACCTAGCATTGATAATTGTCTAGTAGACCTAAGAGTCTGTACTACTAGTTTGAAGGTGTACGCCACTGCTCTAGGGACGTATGACCTAATCATTGAAATGGATTTGTTAAAATCTCATCGAGCTATGGTAGATTGTTTCGCGAAAAGGGTGATTTTTGTTGACGATGAAGGAAGGTCAGTAGAGATCCACAGTGTATGGAGGAAGGTGTCTCTACGCTTTATCTTGACCATGAAGGTTAAACGTTGCATAAGGAAAGGTTGTTGATTGTATGTAGTGGAATTAGTCAATGAAGGGAAAGGACCCTCCTTGGATCAGTATCCAATGTTATCGAAGTTTAAGGATGTTTTTTCGAAAGAGTTGTCAGGGTTACCTCCTGAGAGGTAGCTTGATTTTACCATTGAACTAAAACCTTGTGCGGAGCCAATTTCCAAGACTCTGTATAGGATGACAGCGCCAGAATGTTTTGAGTTGTAGATGCAGTTGAAGGAACTACTCGACTTAGGGATAATAAGGCCTAGTGTCTCACCATGGGGTGCACCAGTAATTTTTGTGAAGAAGAAGGATAGTTCCTTACGAATGTGTATAGATTGGGACTTGAATCGTGCTACAGTGAAAAATAGGTACCCAATGCCACGGATAGATGATCTCTTTGATCAGATGAAAGGAGCAACGGTGTTCTCAAAAATTGATATGCGATCAGGGTATCACCAGTTAAGGATTAAGGAATGTGATATTCTTAAAACGACATTTTGAACTCGGTTTGGGCATTACGAGTTCGTTGTAGTACCTTTCGGTTTGACCAATGCGGCAGCAGTATTCATGAGCCTCATGAATGGTGTATTCTGAAAGTACTTAGACCGCTTTGTACAGGTCTTTCTGGATGATATCCTCATCTATTCCAAGAACGAAAGAGAACATGAGGAACACTTGCGAGTGGTGTTTTCATGCCTTAGAGAGAACAAATTGTATGGAAAGTTGTCGAAGTGTTCTTTCTTCCATAAAGAAATTCATTATCTAGGTCATATCATTTCCAGTGAAGGAATCTTTGTGGACCCATAAAAGGTAAAGGCCATTATGGAATGGTCGGTGCTGAAAAATTCTCAACAGGTAAGAAGCTTCATGGGGCTAGCGGGTTATTATCGAAGATTTGTGGAAGGGTTCTCTAAAATAGTGAAACCCATCACTACTTTGCAACACAAGGGAGTCAGGTATGAATGGACAAAAGAATGTGATAGTGCATTCATCGAGCTTAAGAGGTTACTAACTAGTGCACCAATTCTACAAGTGTCGGATATGGAAAAATACTTCACAATCTGCATGGATGCTTCGAAGCAAGGGTTGGGAGTCGTGCTAATGCAGGATGGAGGAGTGACAGTGTATGCGTCAAGGAAGTTGAAGCAACATGAATAGATTTATGCTACTCATGATTTAGAGTTGGCAGTTGTAATGCTAGCTCTGAAAATTTGGAGTCACTATCTAGTGGGGTGAAACTTTGAGCTCAAAACGGACCATGAAAGCTTAAATCATCTCTTCACTCAAAGGGATCTCAATGTCAGGCAGAGGCGATGGAGTGAGTTTATGAGTGAGTATGATTTTGGAATTCCGTACATCAAGGGAAAGGAGAATGTGGTCGTGGATGCCTCAAGTAGGAGACCACGTGTCTTCTCCTTGGTACCCTTAAAAGTTAATCTTATGGAGCATGTGTTGGGGCAACTTCTTGGGAATAGTTGGTATTTAAAGGTTACTTCAACCCTCTAGAGTGGAAGGAAATTAGATCCAAAGTATGAAGGATATATCCTGGAAGTAGATGGACTATTAAGATATCAAAGAAGGATGTACATCCCCGAAGGTGGGGATATTTGAAGCATCATACTCAAGGTAAACCATAGAGCACTTTACTGTGCACATCCGGTGTGAAGAAAATGTACGCAGACATGAAAAAGGTTTTCTTCTGGGTAGGCATGAAGCGTGATGTAGTCTATTTTTTCACCAAGTTCCTAGAGTGTCAACAAGTGAAAGTTGACCACCACCACTCGGCAGGTCTCCTACAACCACACGATGTTCCTATGTCCAAATGGGAAGTCATTTCTATGGATTTTGTTGTGGGATTGCCACTCACATCGCATAGACACAGTGTCATTCTTGTGATAATTGATAAGTTGACCAAGAGTGCTCATTTTATTTCGGTTAGAGACACTTACGATATCACTGATGTGGCACACGTGTTTATAGGTGAGGTCATCCATTTGCATGGGTTACCCAAGAAGATTATTTCAGATAGGGACTCTTGATTCACTTCAAGGGTTTGGACAAGTTTGCAATCAGCGTTGGGGACTCAGTTGAACTCAAGCATAGCTTATCATCCTGAAACAGATGGGAAAACTGAGAAAGTAAATCAGGTTATGGAAGACAAGCTTAGAATGTATGTTATGGATAATCAAACCCATTAGGAGAAGTGCCTACCTTTGGTAGAGTTCGCCTACAATAAAAAATTTCATAGCTCCATTGGAATGCCACCCTATGAAGCTTTGTATGGAATATCATGCAGGACACCGTTGAGTTGGGAAAGGTTAGAAGATCGAGTGACAGTTGGGCCAGAATTGATTCAAGAGATGGAGGAATAGGTGATTCAGATTAGACAGCGACTAAAGGAAGCACAAGATAGACATAAAATTTATGTTGATGCACATAGGACTGACCGAAGTTATAAAGTGGGAGATCAAGTTTTCATTCGTATCATGCCTAATAAGAGTACCATTCGGTTCGGAAAGGGGAAAAAGTTGTCGCCTTGATTTATAAGACCGTTCAAAATCCAAGAGAGAATTGGAACCGTTGCCTATCGTCTCGTAGTGCCACCCCACTTGCATAAAATTCATAATGTTTTTCATGTATATGTTCTACGTCATTATGTTGTTGACGAATCTCATAAACTGAATTGGAAGGAATTGCAGGTAACGGACACGGGAACCCTCACGGTAGAACCATTACACATATTGGATCATAGGGTCCGACAGCTCAGGAACCGTCTGGTAGACCAATTTAAGGTCCAGTGGGACAAGTATAGCCCAGGATCTATTACTTGGGAGGATGTCGAGACCTTACGATGAGATCATCCCTCACTTTTTTTACCACCTCAGGAATATGTTTCTCGAAGGTTGGGTGTATGTAATGCCACCTTTTGACTTAGACAACTAGAATTACCTAAGGCCTAATCACCTTTATTTTCTATTCACTGTAAAACTATTAATGATACACTTGAACTTTTAAGACATATGAACCTATGTGAATGTCAATTCTATGAATGTTTAACGTTATTTGAATGATGATGGATATTATGTAATCTATTCTGTGAATGTCAATTCTATGAGTGTTTAACGTTATTTGAATGATGATGGATGTTATGCAATCTATTATGTGAATGTCAATTCTATGAATGTTTAACGTTATTTGAATGATGATGGATATTATGCAATCTATTATGTGAATGTCAATTCTATGAATGTTCGACGTTATTTGAATTATGATGGATATTATGCAATCTATTTCTAGCTTGAAAATTCAGAAATTTAAAGTTGTTGGTATGTGGATACCAAATTGAAATTATGGTTAAATACATTGACATGATGATAATGCATAGATACGTATGAGTTTGTGTTATAGACTAATCTGCAGGTCATTGGGCTATGAAATAGCCAAAGGATAACGATAATAAAAAGTTGATGTCGTGAACACCGACCGAGAAACAATATGGTACGAATCTTTGTATGTGAAATTATGTTGGTTCGAATGCATTGCTATGATATATGGACGAGTGCAGAGTTTTTTCAAGTGGTGAGACTGCCTAAAACTGAATATACGATGAAAAAATTCCAAACAACATAGTGCCATTGTATGTTCCATAGTGGGGTGTGGACCCTAGTCCTATTAGGAGGGGTGGGGGCATTTCCCATCATGTATCCTTTGAAACCTGGAGTCATGGGAGGGGGGTGTTAGCTCACGCTCCCCTAGACGTGTGATGATGATTGTCAATTGCTTGTTGGGAAAGCTTGGTCAAGAGAGTTGACACTTCCACTTACAGGTTCTATTTGGAATTAGATCAATATAGGTAACGCTCCAAGATAGTCCATCAGAGCAAGGATAGGGATGGAAGATGGAAGTAAGTTAGGGAGGAAGGATGAATAGAAGTGGTTAAGAATGTGTGGGATTTCACCTTATAGTAGAATTTATTTTTTTCCTTCTTTTGAAAAGAAAATATGTATATATGTATATTTATAATTGCTTAATTGAACTACAATTAATCAAATGAATGTTGTTTGTGCTAAAATATTATAATAGAGGGATTTTGCGAACATTTCAAATGGTTTACTATCTTTTATGAAATGAATGGTCTTGTTGATTGGATTGGACGCATATAAGAATTATTGTAAGTGTGATAATTATTGTCATTAGTACATGTGTGAGTCTTGTATGTGTTAGCTACATATGCATTCCTTTTACATGTACACTAGTATGTATAAGAGTTTTTTTTTAATTGATGATGTTTTTTATTTGATATGGATGTATGAACCATGTGTGCTTACCCTTGTATTGTAAATTACTCTAACTTCGGGATAAAGTTTCTTGCAGGGTGGGTGTATGTAACAACCCTAATTAATTATTTAATTATCATGGTTGATAAATATTAATTTAATTAATTATTAAAATAAATTTATTGAGTCTTTATTATAATATTATTAAAATTGGTAGTTGAAGTAATTAATGGGAGGGATAAGGTGGTTGAGGGATTAATGGGGGTAAGGTGGTTGGAAAATTGAATGAGGGAGAGGGATTCGAGAGAGAAGGATAAGGAAGAGGAAAAAAGACTTGGAGAGGGATCTTTTTGTTGTTTGGTTTTGGGAGGTGAAATTGGGGAAGGAGGAGGAAGAAATTCTAAAAGAAATAGATTAGTGAACAGTTTGGTTTTTGAGAACTCTCTCAGAGACACTGTTGTTGCTGGGAATTTTAAGTTTGGGGGCTAGAAAACCGCAAGGATTCCTGGAGCTAAGGAGTCGAAGAGGTTGTTCCTAGTTGGTTGGGAGGTTAATACTCAGTTTGGGCAATTGGGCAGAATCTTCAACAACCAGGAAAAGACTAAATCAACTAAGCTTCAGGTTGAGGTAGATACTTTATGCATTTTCTGATGTCATTATATTGTTGTTGATTTTTATGTTGTTGGCATGTTGTTGTTATTAGCTTGTTGTGTTGTTGCTATGTTGTTAATATGTTGTTGTTATTAGCTGCTTGTTGATTATCATGTTGCTGTCAATTATTATGCTGGTAAAAAGAAAATCAAGAAAGGAAATTCTAAACTAAGTTGCAACAATTAAAATAGTAGATCAAAAAGTATTTATTTATATGAGGCTCTGTAATCTAGACCTTACACAAATTGAGTTGGAGTTGTATAATAGAGCTATTGGATTATTTGGCCATGAAATGACACCGAGGGGAAAACACATTAATTTGAGACTTACAATATAACAAGAGTGAGAATCATGCATTGGTCAAATACATAGATTTTCATTGGTCAAGGTGCAAATAATAAGAGCCCTGCATTTGAGTAGGCACTTCAATGGGGATACGCAAAGATCTCAAGGATCTTTGAGAAACAACAAACTATTGGGTTGTCTTCTATCGAAATGGAGTACAAGGGAGGACTAACTATCGTATGTAAAGTAGTATGGCTAAGAAGAATCTTGGCAGTTATTGGCAGAAGACATGATTATCCAATAGATTGATTTACCATGCAACAATCATTGCACAATCTAGTTGATTAAGAATGTTTTATTTCATGCCAACACCAAACCTATAAAACTTCATTTCCATTATATGAGGAAGAAGTGGAGATAATGTTGACTTTTTGTGACACTAAATATTGGGTGGAAAACAATGTTCCAAAGCCTTTGAACATAGATAAATTTTATAAATTTGAAGCATTACTTGGGATGAAAATGAATGATTTTCCATTAAGGGAGAGTGTTGGAAATAATGAAAATTCCCCTAGCAGCATGTAGTGTAATGTTGCACAAATGGTGAACCACGAAGACTAGACCAAACCCACAATTTTGTGGAGGTTTACACCCATTGAAATCTACGAGGGACAAGTGCAAACAAATGAACATGCACTAGATAATTTAGTTGCTAACATGGCTCAAGCAAACAAGTTGGAAGTGGCAATCTACTTTTATCCATGTCAATATCAAATTGATTAGCATATTGAGCTTGTCTAGAAAAATACAAGGACATTTGCATTTGGTTGTCCTCGACACACCTTTAGATGCAAACACATTAGTTGACATGAAGACTAAGTCCAACACGAACCCTAATGATCAACTTAGTGCTATATGTATACACACACTAGCTTGAGCTAGGCTAGCAAGCCTAATCCGTAGAGAACAAGCTTATGTAAGTATTGATATCACAGTGTGCGATACAAAATCTTGGTATGTGGGCAAGAATGTCGTAAAACTATATAAAAACATAGTTCTGAGCCAAAGGTTATAAAAAGCATTGAGTTGCTCATTGATTCGTATGGATTTTGTTTCGAGCCTTCAAGACGTAACTGTAGCATTAAATTGTACATTATGTAGTTGTTGCTGCTCTTTTTAATAGAATTTTTGTTTTCTACAATACCTTGTGTAATAATTGTTTGAGTCCTATGTTATGATCACAAAATTAACATAAATTATGTAGGAGTATGTCTAACTTAAACACAAACTTTTGTTGTGACTATCATGGTTAGAAGCATAACGCAATTCACATCAAACTAAGTGGAATTTCAACACCACCTCAAGAGACCAAGTGTTGGTGTTTAGTCCATAACCAAATTAGTATCAGAGTAAATTGTGTGATCAACATCATGAAGTTCTAATCTACAAAGGTTGGTTGTGATTGACAATGGCAATAACATCATGCAGTTCTAATCTACAAAGGTTGGTTGTGATTGACAATGGCAATAGCAATGACAACAGCAGCTTCTACGTTCTCTATTCCCAAGTTACACTTGGTGTATCAAAGCAAATATAAGTGCTTGAACACCACAAACCAAAATTTCTCATTCGTAGAGCATAATTTGAGTGAAAGCCTAAAATGAGGCAAAAAGTAGGCAATCGTGCCAATGGGATATAGATGCAAAATCAAGTATGGTCATGCATTCCTTCATGCCTCAAATATTGGAAAAGCCCTAAGAGCTCATAGATTTAAAGCACTACCACATTACTACCTATGCAAAGCTAAGAACAAACATGGTCAATTTCGATAACTCGCTACAATTGAAGAATGTGCAATCAAGTTTTCCATAAATTGGCCACACGACATCAACAATATCAGTGGATAAAATAGGACAAGGACTTGATAGTGTGCGACAATATTATAAGACAGCAATCTCCTGCTTGTCACCAATTAATAAGACTAGTCAGAAGGCAATGCAATGAAAGCATGGAGTGTGGAAAAAGTTGCCAAGCTTTGAGAGGAAAATGTGTGAGTAAAGAAAGAATTATATAACTCCAAAAACCACAATCACGGGTGGAAGGGATGTGGGCTGAAATATCAACTATGAGAGAAATACACAATAGACCAAGGTCTAGCATCTCCAATTAGAGAATATGCAACGCATAAATTGCTAAGTCAAGACGTAGCCATAATGCATTATATAAATGAGGTACAAAAATTCATTGATTCAAGTAACATGCAAGCAGAATCTGGGGATGAGCTTAAAATCCCACTAACTGTCAATAGTGACAATTTTTTCTCACTCATTAGAAGCATGGATAGATTACCAACATCACTTAATGTGTCAAAGATGCAATACGAGCTCCAACACCTCCATGCATGAGTGACACAATAAAAGTTCATGGCACCAAGAATCTGTTTGCGCTTGACATTTTTCACAAGGTCGTGAAATGCTTCTAGATGCAACCCTATACACCAACCTCCATCAACAACCGATTGGAAACATCGACGCCAATAGTATATTGATGAAGGATAAGCTAAATGCACAATAAAACATTGAAAAGCATTAACAAACTAGTGCATAATGTCGATTTAAGGTGCAATTAACAAACTGGATTAAGAAATTTATTACAATAACCTCCCCCCAACAAATACAATCCCAGGAGTATTTAAGATGATGTAAACATAATGTCCATCTAAGTTGCAATTAACAAACTAGATTAAGAAAAAAAATTACAATAACCTTTCCCCCAACAAATGCAATCCAAGGAGTATTGAAGATGATGTAAAATAGCGAATAGATTGACAATGCATAAAACAAGAGCTTAAGAATTATACCGATAACTTGGTTGAAACACATCAAGAAGAAACTCGCAAGGATCAAGAGACACATCGACCACCAGAATCCCCACTGATAACATTTCATCAGATCAATTGTAATTTTATGTTGTAAAATTGCTCTCTTTTTATCCAATTTTGTTTGGGTTTTTCCATTATACACTCGTAGTTTTCCCATACAAGAATTTTCTTCAATAGACACAACTTCTTAAAATACAATGATCCGACCTCTAAGTTACTAGCTACTAATGCAGTTGGCGGTTACTACCATCCTCCATCCAGGGAAGGTGGGGGAATCTCACTAAGTTTGAAAAATACGGGTGTGTTTTGGGTGAAGAAATAACTAGAGCTCGAATTGTATAATGGCTTGTTTTATAGATCTAGGAAAGTGGTTAGGTGAAAATTTGAGTACAAATACACCGTGCGTGCCTCATTTTGAATCTCTAGATACTGTGGTCTCAATGATTCTTACAATATTCTCAGTCGTCGTTAAAAGGAAATCCCGTAGTAACATGATGTTAAAAGGGAAGCTTTTGTCAATATATGAATCTATAACACCATTTCAACAGGCCTAATGCCATGTAGTTAAATACGTTCTTTGGACTTAAGAAAAGCACCAAAGTTAGTTTAGGTCTTTTGCAAGTTGTCAACAACAGTAAATGCTTCCAAATCTAGCTTAAAACCAAGGACTGTCCCTTGCCAAGTAAAGTGTTTGCATTCCTTGCAAGCTCTGGTAGAAAATAAGCAAACACTCATGCCTAATAAGTCAAATAGTGTTCAAGAAAAACAATGAAGGGACCCCTTTATTTTCCACTTATAAGAAAAGGATATCCGTCAACAACACCTGTGCTTCTGCAAAGCAGGTTATGTCAGACAGATGAAAAATCTAATACAAGTTGATTTTGAAACAGAAAGAGAGTAACAAGCTCATCCCATTTTAAAAGCCCAAAACAAAAGACCATCCGGTATAACTTGTCCAAGTATCTATAGAAGTTGTCCCCAAATGGGCTTGGGCTTAGCATAACTCATAGTCCTGACATTGCAAAGTCCATAGCATCCACAAGAAAATCTGCATGCATAAAAGAATGTTAGAAATATAAAAGCAAAGTTTTAAATACTAGCAAGTTTATTAATGAGGTGCATAGTCACAAAATACTCTCAAACTTCCAAAACATTATCGGTTTTCCCATATTCATCAAATGTGTTGATACTCTGTAAGCGCGTAGACTGTAAGAAATCAAGTCAAAATTTGTGAATCTTGTTAGATATTCTAGGAGTATTAGATTTTGCATTTGCTTTCTTACACATTTGCTATTAGATTTTCATTTTTGTTTTTTTATTTTCATTATAAATTTTAAATTTTAAACATGTATTTAAAAGAAAGTTAGGGTTAGGGTTCCGAATCCCCGATTCCTAATTTTGGGATGAGTGCCGCACCCGCACCAGATTCTTCATCCAATTCCGATCGCACCCACGGTTCGTGTAACTTTGAGATTTTGTATTTTCTTCTTACACATTTGTGGTTTCTTTTTTTCAGTACTCCACCTAATGCCATATTTTTCCATGTCATACTTCAGTGTCCACATGCATCTTTTTTAACTTTGCCAGTATGATCAGAAGTAGATGAATTCCAAGGAGCAAACCCCCTAGCATTAAAGACTGCATCATTGCACATATATCCTCCACCCAGATTAAAGAAAGAAACGTACTAATGTAGACTAAAAAGTTGTACCAACATGACTAAACTTTGTCCATAGTGTTAACCTGCATCTTTGAAATTTCCCTTTAACTTGACTCAGACAAATTGCATTGAACTGTCATATATTTATATAAGTTAATCTCTGATCTACACCTAAAATTACTCCTAAATAATTTGTCGTTGCCAGTTACCAACAGATCAATAGTTCTGTTACATATTTCATGACTGATGGCTTCATTTTGGCCTGCCAATGATTTGCAGACAGTGCTCTTTGTAAAGAATTATCAATAAGCAGTGGAAACAACCAGAGAAAGAACCGAAAATCAAAATACTCCCCCAAAGTGATTCAGACAATATACAAAAATTTCACACATAATTAGAATCACTTTGGACAATGTAAGAATTAAATCCATGCTATTTTCAAAATCCCTGTGTTTGCTATTATCAGGACTTCTGCTATGCATTCCAATTAGGAGACATTCAATCTCTAGCCCAAATTCCTAGTAAACTTGGATAAAGTATGTTTTTATTCTTGCAAACCAATGGCATGAGAGGAATTATCAATTATGTAATCTAAATGATCAAAAAGATAGCTTTCAAAGTGACACATCGTCACAAAGAGTTCTGGGTATATGCAAACATGCTCTATGGATGCGAATATTTCTTAACATATCCTGTTTTTATGGACGATCCATAAAAATCGTCCGATGCCTAGTGCAACTGGGATGACTATATGCTTTATGCCACAAAATCAGATAGATGCCCGATTTGATTGCAAGGTCATAGGGCAGTAACAATGAAGGTTGGGCCAAATTCAATTGTGTAAAGCTTATCAGAGACTCACAATAAAATTGGTTAAAAGGTTTGTTGACTGCCCATTTAGCAC
>ML837803.1:45259-57233 GCA_009831015.1 Picea engelmannii | reverse complement strand
CTACAAGGAGAACTAGATAAGAAAAAAGACACTCAAGAACTAGAACAAATGATTACAAAATTGAAGGTTCAAATAGAAGAAGATAAAAGAATTGAAGAAGCACTCAAAGAACAACTAGAAGGAAAGGATGGGATCATCTGTGAATGAAAAATGTGCTCCCCCTCTTTAGGATCTGTTGGTTCTTCTAATTGAATTGTTGCGGTCGTGACAATAGCAGTGGGGTCTACGTTGATGATCTGTCTTTTACCAGTATTTTCAGAATTAGATTTTGAATCAAGGTTCGGCTCCTTGTCTTTGATCTTGGCTACCAATGACTTTTTTGAGTGACATTCATCGATGTTGTGCCAGGGATGTTTTGGAAATCGCACCATTTTTCGGTGTCCTTTGTCTTCGCATGACCCTTCTTTTCCTGTGACTTGGACTGGTTTTTAGGAGATTGTTTGTTAGGGTCGTCTTTGTCATACTTTGGTTGTTGCGGATTTGTAGACCCAAACTCCCATTTGTTTTGGTGCTTAAATTTATGCTCGATTTTAACCGCATATCGATAAGAAGCACCAAGTGATGACATGTCCAAAAAATCCATTTTAGTTTGGATGTATCTGTGTAGAGCCCCATGGTATTTCAGAACCAAATGTCATTTGGAGTCTTTGATACCCATATTGGTGCACAAGGTATGGAAGGTATTAGTGAACTCCGGAACTTCTTGGCCTCTCTCTTGCTGTAGTGTGGTCCATCTCATGTATTGGTCCTCATAGTTGCCAACAAGGTAATATTGTTCCTTTACCGCATCCACAAAAAATCTCCAAGTGGGCTCGGCCCCATATATTCCAGACTCCTCTGTGGAAATTTTTCCCACTAAGTTTCCCACCAATGTTTGACATGGGGGAGAGATTTAAGGAGCGTGAAGGTGATCTTTTCCCTGTCGGAAAAATTATGAACAGAGAAATAACCTTCTAACATATTTAACCATTTTTTTAGGGCATCTGCATCTATCTGACCTTCAAATACGTGAATATCAAAATTAACTTGTACCTTGAAAGGAGAGGTGCTTCCAAAGTGGTTGTTTAATGAATATGCGCCTATTTCTATCGGTAGGCGTTGAAGGATGTGGGAAAAATTCTCCATCATTTCGTCCCTATGTCGCGTGAGAGCTTGCTCAAGCAACATATTGATATGATCGGCTGCTCCGTCATTTTTATTTTCTTCCACCATGGAGGATGGAGGGTTTCTTGGGTGTGCGAGAGTGATTGTCTTCAAGAGAGACAAGCTCGAGACCCAACTTTCTATACTCAGACCTCGTCGAGGACATGCACTGAAAAATGATCAAGAGCAGTCTGCTCTGATACCACTAATCCGGAATATTTTCGGCACGAAATGAGAGCGGAGATATAATAAAGAAATGCACAGAGATATCACAGATATCCAATAATATAACAGAAACGTATCAAAGATGCAACCATAAACACATATATACAGTAATAAACGATTTCTATTAATGAAAGAAATGTGCAGACACTGTAAAAATACAGAACGAAAGGCTCGCTAGAATGGTGGAAGCTTATCTTTGAGAAGAGATGTGACGGATACTCGCATTCGTAAGAAGATGATCATTACAATGAGGCTCAAAAGGTCTTTTTAACATAAGTAAAATCCAAAGACCTGACCCCGGAAAATGAAAATCCAACAGTTTTGTGGACCCCGTTTTGGGTAGTTTGGTGTATCAACTTCCCGGGGGCGTAACTTTGGCATACGATCTCTGTTTGGGGCACATGATAGATCGTTATAAATATCTGTTCAAGGAATACAATAGTTGGTAGAAAATATCATGGAGATAATTTCGATCGGACCATGCCAAAAAAAAGTCGTTTAGGGCCTCAAAACGGCTCCGGAAGTTCAGGACCTGAAAAACTGCTAAAAATAGTAAATTGCCAAAATTGCCAAAAATTGTTTTGAGCCAATTGGAAAAGGTGGGTGGCCACCGATATCCACCTAGATTAGGTACATAGGTATTATAATGCTCTTATATGATAAATCACTCATCAATGTCGAGGAACACATGTATCATACATTGTTATGATACCACATGATATAAATTAGGGAAAAAACATAATGAAAAAAGCCAAGAAAGATCAAGAAGATCAAGAAACAAGGAGATGGAGGTAAAAAGAATAATCCACCAATTTTTAAATTAATGTATTCAAAAATACATACATATAGTATAATGATCAATAACCACCATTAACGGTTCATATAACTAACTCAAATTAACAAGGTGGTATTAGTACTATGATTATGAGCAATAATGCTAACAACAATGGTTGTAAATTTTGCATCAAAAAGTTGGATGACAAGAAAAAAACCTTTGATTGTGGCATAACTGTAGTATTTTAGGTCACTAATGTTTCATCTAGAAGTGACAGGAATCCATAGGTATCTGAAAATAGAATATATGGGTATTTGAATGATATACTTGAATGTGACTTTAAATCCTTTAAATTAGTCTTGTTTGAGGTCAAATTGTACATGTTATGAATGAATGAACATGATCTTGAAAGATCTATTATTGAGCATGATAATGGATTTACCATGGTTATACAAGGATGCTTGAACCGAGTATTGATATTTATGTTCTTCCAAGCCAATGTGAGCAAGTCTTTTACTCAAATGTTCCAGGTAAAGCGGGATGGTCATATGTTTTTAGATATGATCCAATAGGAATTCCTATAAAGTATAATGTAGCGGAAGAAGATGATATTGAAGAAGAAGATGTGTGAGACAAAGAAGATGAATAAGTTGAGATAGATGTAGATGGCAATGTTCTCGATGATCATATCAACGATGAAATTATCGAAAATGACACGGATGATGATGTTGCTATGCCCAATCCTTACAATGTCCATTTTGAACCTGATTCTAGACCGGAGAGACAGATTTGGAGTTGGAAGAAGAAGAAGATCAATGATATTGAATTGTTGAAATGTGGGTCGGGGTATGTCATTATATATTTTCTATTATTTATGTTATTTAAAGTATATTATTATATGGGTTAATTGTTTGTTGTTAAGTTTTATGCCATATTCTTGTATGTATCATTGCTTGGCTAGAAGTCATTGATCTTGATTTCTCTCATAACCCTCCTAACATATAACCTCCTAAACCATTTTGAGCACGTGTTGATTGATTTTAACTATTAGTAAATATAAGTTATATTACAAACACAACAATTAAAAAATAAAAAAATATAAAATAAACAAAAATAAATAAAAACACACTATGGCGCCAAACCCCCGACCAAATAAACACACTCTAAACCCATTGACCACTGCATTGATCTACCCCACCTGCCATTATGGAGAGTGCACAGAGAAGCATACCCATACAAGGAGAGATCGACCCCACCTGTGCATCCAAGGAGGGATTTGATGAAACACACACTGACACTGAGAGGGGGGTTGAATCAGTGTCAGGAACTTTTGGCTACTTTTCACACTTTCATAGATTAACTAAATTAATTGAATAATATATCCAGATCAATTAATTATTCATAAACATGTATAAAAAAAAATTGTATGAAGTAGATAAAATATCATTCTTTTATTTATTTAACTTGAATGAATACAAATAAAATCAATCATTTAATATCTTCAACTTTAACTGAATATGAGAGATCCAACTCTTTAATACAAGACTCAGCCTATAGTTCTCATATCCAACTGAGAAATGAGGAATCCAACCCTCATAATAAGACCTAACTTGTTAATATCAGATCTAACTGAGATGTAAGGAATCCAATCCTCATGACAAGACTCGGCTTGTAAATAGGCACCAATATGATAGAATGAACTTTCATTCAATCCATTATATATATATATCCACCAAGACACCTTCTTCCCTTCATATTCCCTTACTTATATAGTCCTTCAAAGGGTGCCACTTTGAAACAATGTGTCATTTTGGAAAGAAACATTGCACCCCTTCATTTAATTAACACAAATGGTAACTTTTATTAATTGATTTTTGTACACCAATTTAGACAACGATTTTCGTATGAATATTTTGGAGTGATGCAAACAAATTTTAAAATTCTACGACATGGGTTTTTTGCAGAACATGTTGTTACCCATAATTTTGGTCGTCATGATGATGTATTGATGATGTATTGATGATGGTGTATTCAGGTTCCTCATTAGAACTTTCTCCTGAGAAAAATTACCTTCATCTCTTTCCAGAAATCACAGTTTTGAGGAAGGTTCGTAGGCTGCTAATACATTTTCCTGTGAGAATGTATGATTCTTGCAGGCTGTCTTAAGCCAGGGTGCGAGAAGTTCACACTGTGTCTAATTGTTAGGGTGTGAACTCTTTCTAAAGAAGGGAAAAAGATGAATTATCGAACCTTCTAGAAGGATGAGATGACATTCGAATGGTTATCTAACTACTGGCTTTCCTGATATTTTGGGATCATTCTTATCTAAGTAACTAATTCATTCTCTCTTATATATTGAGGGGATTCTCATGGAAAATGTTAGAATCAAACTAGCAAGAGATTTATTGGAGAATTAGTGAAGAACTGTGTGAAGGACTGAAGCTACAACAGCTAGGGAACTCCAGCAAGTTTATCAAAGGTGGTGGATTTTCTTCATACAAGTGAGCAAGTGTGTGTGTCAGACCCAAGGGCCATCGAAAGGAGGTTTGCAAAATCAAGGCTCAGGTTGTAAATTTTGCTTTCCATCAATATAATACAACAATATGTCTCTTTCCCATAAAGCTAAGTCTACTTTACTGTATAACTCCTTGATCATATACTTAGATTGATTGTTGAATATGTTGAGTTGTCTTCACTTCGATTGGTTTGTATTGTTTTGATTTTGACAGCACAAGAGCATTGGAGCGAAGCTGGAACAACAAAGATCAAAGGAAGTGATCATAAGGTATGTTCATGATTTTTGCCTCCTAGTTCATTCAATAATCGAAATCTAGGGAAAGAGTATTATTATGTCCTCCTTTGTTCTAAATCCAGGTGGATCTAGGGAGATCGGTTTGTGTCCGCACTTACGGATTTATCCAATAACAAAATTGGCGACTCTTTTGGGGAACATCCCATTTTCTTTGTGGCTTTTTGTGTTTTTCTATGGCCATTTGATCTAATTTCATTTTTCTCCTGTCCTATCAGTCTTTGAGTCTTCAGGATATCCTGCTAGACCTTCTGAGTCCAGAAGCTTGTTGCAATTTTACTTCAATTTTCAAATTTTTTGTTATGTTCAGGAATTCTCGCACTACACTCCATTGTAGCCTGTGAGAACTGGTCAGGTTCGCACCCTGCTCATAGGGTTCAGTGCGAGGTTCTCGCACCTTGCTCAAAGGTTTCCTGTGAGAATAGTTAATTCTCGCACTGTGCTATATTACTGGCTTGCGAACATTCTTTTTCAAAATTTTGAAATTGAGTTTTGGTTTTTCTGACTGCTCAGATCAGTTGAATTACCTCTTATGAGTTTATTGGATCATTGATTGATATATCTCTTGCTTTAGTATGCATGCGTGAACAGTCTTAGGGTTTTTAAGACTTTTTCTTGTCATTTGTGACTTGACTTTCGTTTCTCGACTCTTCTGGCAAAACCATTCTCTCTGACTTCAGATTCTGAATGTGTTTGATTTGTTGGGATCCAGTGATTGGTTGAAAGTTACGTTTACTTGGTTTTTGATTTGTTTATGGTTTGAAAGATCATTTTCTCTTCCATTTTAAAAAGACTACTTTGGTTTGCTCTTTATTTTGCTTTCATTGAAAGAGTAGATTGGGTTATTTGCTTGTTCATTGATTTGGATTTCTGTACTCCCACTATCATAGTTTGAGTCGTTTTTGAAAAGTGAACAAACAAGTTTTTCTTTCAAAAATTCTTTTCTTTTTAGAAAACTTTGAAAATCAAATTATTGAGATTATTGAAGTATTTGAAAAAGATGTATTTTCATTTAATGAATGATTGTTTGCATTGACATTTGAAAAGGAAATTTTGCATTGTAGTACAGAGTTGATTTGGAAAATATTCTCTCTCCCATATATAGGATTCATTGAACGAAAAGTGTTATATTTCATTCTCATCCTTGCATTGTTTGGGTCTGAGTCATACAACATCAGTTTCACTTTCGTTGCCTTTGAGTAAACGACGGCTCTTAAAAAACATTGCGTAATCTTAAAATTTATCTAGTAACTCTTTTCTAGGGCTCTTTTACACCAACATTTAGCTAGGCTAGTGCTTTGGAGTAGGAAGAGAGACACACTCTCCAAAAGCTCAAAACACACAATAGCATCTTGAGTTAGGGAGTGTTAAATTCCATTTGCAGCATATTGTCCTGGGAAGCCCTTCTAACACAAGGGTCAAGCACTAGGTCACATTGGTGTTGGCAGAGTTACTCACCCTGCTTTGTTGACATCAGTGTAGAGATTGCACGTATTACGGGGGTCACTCAGAGGTATGCCCACAATGATGAGTGGAAGCCTTTTGAGTTGATTTCGGGCTAGATACCCTGCCCTTCAGTGTGGATCAGACTGACGACTGTTCCCCCAGGCTTTATTGTTGTTTGTGGTGACCTTAGTGGCCTATCTCTCTAGGTTCTTACCCAAGGTGACTGTGGAGGGAAAAATCTTCACGGTACCTAGAATTGACGTGGATCAAACTCACTCGGGCTCCTTGGAGGGTATACCCACGATTATGTGTGGGAGCTTGCACCAGGGTGTAAGTCCGTTAAGCAGGTCGTCAACGTAACTTTTCCATCCTAGCCCCGCCCCTTCTCGTCTCGTTGTTGCGATGTTGGATTTCATCACCAACTAGTGGCTTCGAAATTAGAAGGTCTTGTTTGCCTGGTGATTGCTACCTAGATTTTGTTTACTAGTGCGTGTTGTTTGTTTCTCGAAGTTGACCATAGGAATTTCTTCGCGGAGCTTGTGGCTCATTTACAATTGCTCCCCCACGTCGTTCATGTAGAATGCAAGGTTTATCTCCAAAACATCTGGACGGTTCTCAACCCTTGCCTACCAGTACACCTGAGGGCTCTCCTCATCAGAGTGAAGTCCCAGTTGTTACTCCACCACACGTGGAAACAAGTGACGTCCTAGTTGTCACTACCCCACAAGTAGAATCCACTGACTCTCTAGAACCTTTTCAAATTACCAATACTAGAGAGGATTATCACATTCGCCGTGGTGAACGACCTTTTGTACGATTAAATTCTTCTGAAGAAGCAGTTGTTACATCTTCTGAATCAACCGTTGGGCCTTCTCCCGGTGTAGTAGGCCAAGATCCTTTTTGGTCGGGTGATTTTCAACGGGTCCTTTTTGGTACTGAGTCACCTACAGTCTACGACATCAACCCTCCGGTGTTTTCTGAGACAGAAACTACACCAGTAACTACCACTTTTCACTTTGTTCTCCCTCCCGAGATGGCCCACATCGCGAATACTACGAGTGTCCCAACTGCAATTACTGTAGCTATTCTTGCTCCTATCAATACCCAGCGAATGCCTGATGTCAACCCAACATTACCACCCAGTTATCATGCGTTGAATGCTTCCAATCCAACACCTCCGCAAACCCCATCCAGTTCTCCAGGTGGTCCTCCTTTTCCTGCGCACCCTATTCCCGGTTTTATTCTGATGCTCCCTCAATTTCCTTCCGGCAATCCTAATCCTAGTGGCACTATACCGTCCGTTACACCAAACTTGCATATTCCCGTTGGTGGACAAGGTGGTACGATTCCATTTCCTCTTACCGGACATAATCCAATTGCTACACAATTTTCGGTTGGAACATAATCTACGATAGGAGGACCAACCTCACCTTTTGGACAAAATATACCTCCCGCGTTGGCCCAGTATTGGACTCAGATGTTACAAAATCTTCCTCAATCTACTGGGGGGCAGTAGCAGACTGTCCCTACTACAAGCCAACCATATCCGGGTGTACTCAATCCTATTTGGGGTCAGGGTCACAATGCTCAAACTCAGGTCCCTAATCAAACTCAAGGTTACAATCCTTGGAACTACTATCCTCTCCAACCACCGTCAAATCATCCTGGGTCTTCTCTCTATGGGCAGATTGCTTACGGTCCTACTGGTTTGCCGACAGGGCTTCCACCCCAAAGTCACCAGTAACCCCAGGTGAATCGACAGTTACTTTTTCTTGCTACTTTGGATTTGCCAGATTTGTCTAGGATTTTGAATGATCCTATTCGTCACTCTCCCCAATGGCCTGTTATGCCAATTAAGCTTCCTTCGGACGTTCCTAAATTCAATGGTAAAGTGGGAGAGGACCTGAACAATCACGTTATGACATTTCACCTATGGTGTTCATCCAACTCGTTGATGGATGATTTAGTTCGATTACGTCTTTTTCAACGAACCCTTACCGGTTCTGCTGCGAAGTGGTATATTGAATTACCACGAGGTTTCTTCTCTGATTTCAACACTTTAGCTATGGTTTTCCTTACGCATTACCAGTTACCGATCCGTTATGATACAGGGACTGAGATTTTAACCTCCTTCAAACAAAGTAAAGGTACTCATATATCCGATCATATTCATGAGTGGAGAAGGAGACGACGTCTCATTAAACTTGAGCTCCCCGATCAGTTGTTGGCTGAATGGTTTACAAAATATTTTGTGAACGAAATAGGTAAGGAGATAGCCATGGGTGGTGTCGTCATCGAAGAGCAGGCTATAAGTCGTGCTCAATATCTTGATCTCGTTTACTCGCAAACGGGAACTCTTTATGACTTACTACCTGATTTACCTCATCCAAATGCTTCCAGCACTTCAACTACTCCAGCTGCCTTGCATGCAGCTGATGGTGTGATTGGTACTGCCCATGCCCACTCACATTTTGTTTCAAGTACAACCCCTAAATCTACCTCTTCTAATGTTCAAAATGCTCCGTCTCCTGCCACTCCCACCGGAAAAACTTCTGAGGTGAATGTTGTTCAATCTACACCGACCGGTAAAAATAAATCAAAGAAAGGGAGAGGCAATAATAAGGAGGGTTAAAATAATAATCAAACTGAGCAAACTAAAACCCCTCCTGTTGAAGATCGGGATAAGCGCAAACCACGATACCCTTGCCTTATCTGTGGTGACGATCACTACACGAAGGATTGTCCACGACGTGCCGAGGTTACTAAGTTTCTTCAAGGAACGCCAAAACCATCTACGCCGGCAGTCTTGTCCCAACCCTTCCCGTCTCAATAACAGGCTCAGTTGGTCATTCATGACCAGCCATATACTTCTACGACATCATATGTTTTGATGTGTACCGATGATTCTAATCCAAACAACGTTGCACTCACAACTAGAGCCAAAGATTATGCTCCATCTAAGGAGAAGGTTGACGATTTACCTCCTTCATTGGTACAACCCTCTCCCCCGATTCCACCTACAAACGGTCCTCTTCATCTCGAACGACCGAGCTTTAATATCGTCGTGTGACCCCCTAAGGGTGTTGTTCGGAAATCGGCTTTCAATCCTCATGCTCGTGCGGCCCAGAACTATAGTATTGTCGAAGATCTGGCCCAAGCACCTTCAGTGATTTTTTCCCTTGAAGTCCTTCAGTCTTGTCCTGCACAACGGAAGGCTCTGTTGAAATCTATAGGTGGAATTGATCCAACGAATACGAATTTAATAGTCTTTGACTTAGAAGATCACATTCCAAGGTTACCCCCTCAACTCGCGTTTCAAATTCAAGTTGTTGTCTCTGACAAGAACATTTTTTGAACTGTTATAGATGAGGGTGCCTCTACGTGTGTAATGTCTCTTGCTTGTTGGAAAGCCATTGGCTCTCCTCCTTTAAATGAATCACAAAATACTTTGAAAGCCTTCAATGGCTCTGGTTTTAAGCCTTACGGTGTTCTTCCTTTGTTGCCTATCACTTTAGAAGGTAAAACGGTCCAAGTTGAAGTGGAAGTCTTCGACGCTCCCCTTGATTATAATCTTTTACTTGGTCGTAGCTGGATCGATTCCATGTGCATCGTTGTGTCAACCCTTTTCCGTGTAGTACGTTTCCCTCATCAAGGAAAGGTTTTTGTCGTTGACCAACTTGTCTTCTTCAATTCTGATACTCATACTGGCAATGTGCCGTTTATAGCTAAAACCCCGTCGGGTTACGAGAATATCGGTGTAGGCCTTTTAAAAGACTCTTCGTTAATGGGTACTTTTCCCATTCCACCGCCCGATGTTCCACGCCCATTAGTTTCTTCTATCAATATGATCTCCGCTGTACCTCATGAACTTCCTGTGTCTTTCGACCCTTGGATAGTCCCTGACCCGCGAGATCACACTCATTTCGGTGACGTCATGCCGTTAAGTCCGGTTGAGTCTGCTTATCATGCGATTCAAACAACAACACTTTCTACACCTTCTATTGATGAGTTGTCTCACGATCCTTTCCATGTCGTCTTTCCTACTGACGAGATGATCATGTCCATCATGGAGGACACCCCTTGGAATGATGGACATCATCATTCCGTACTCTTTCTGGAACAACACACTCTTGAGAACTACCAACGGATTTCGACTCTGTCAACCGTTGTTGTCATATCAACTGTTCCTGGATCTTCACATGATGTGTTTTCCGAAGGGAACCTCAGTAATATATCTCCCACGATTCCCATTGACATATCCGTTAAACCTGGGATTGTTGAAAATGTTCATATTGGAGCTTCATGTTCTTCCAACGATATCGTCACCTATACTTCCCTGTTTAAAGAATTTCGTGATATTTTCGCCTGGAGTTACGAAGAGATGTCAGGTATCGACCCTGCTATTGTTGTACATGAGATAAAGACATACCCCGGTGCTAAACCTGTCCGGAAACACCTTCGTCCAGTCCATCCACGTAAAGTGGCGGCTATCAAACTCGAAGTTGAAAAACTTCTAAAAGTTGGCTTTATTTATCCGGTGGCTCTTACAGAATGGGTTTCTAATCCTGTTCCGATTGATAAGAAAGGTGGCAGTATTCGTGTATGTGTTGATTATAGGGATATTAATAAATCTTGTCCCAAGGACAACTTTCCTACCCCTTTTGTTGATCAAATTGTCGATGACTGTGCCGGAAGTGAAATTTTCTCCCTCATGGATGGTTTCTCCGGCTATAATCAAATTAACATTGCTCCTAAGGACCAAAATAAGACTGCCTTTATTTGCCCTTGGGGTACTTTTGCTTATAGGAAACTGCCTTTCGGACTTAAGAATGCGGGTGCTACTTTTCAACGCGCTATGTCTTACGCCTTTCATGATATAAAGCATATCGTTCAACCTTATTTGGACGATTTACCAGCTCATTCTATGCGCAGAGTCGATCACCCTGCCCACCTCCGCGCCATTTTCGTTCGTTGTCGGTTCTATCGCATACGTTTAAATCCTCATAAATGCGTTTTTTGCGTAGAATCCGGCCGTCTTCTAGGTTTCATCATTTCACGTCAAGGGATCTGGGTGGATCCTCTTAAGGTTGAGGCGATTCTTAATCTCCCTCCTCCTTCTACACTGCGCCAGTTACAAAGTTTGCAGAGGAAAGAAAACTTTCTTCGTCGTTTCATTCCTAATTACGCCGAGATTACTCGTGGTTTTACACAGCTACTAAAGAAAGATTCTGAGTTCGTCTGGGATAGCGTTGTTAACAATGCTTTTGAGGCTTTGAATTTGTCCCTTACGCGAGCCCCGCTTATCTTTCCTCCTGATTATAGTCGTGATTATTTTTTTTATCTTGCTGCCTCTGAGTATACCATTGGCATGGTTCTCGTTCAAGAGGATGATGCACACGATGAACATGTTATTTATTACTTGAGTCGAATTCTTACATCCACTGACATCAAGTATCAACATGTTGAAAAACTGGCTTTGGCTGTCGTTCAAGCTGTCCAGCGCTTTCGGCATTATATTCTCTCAAGGAAAACTACAGTGATTTCACATTGCAACCCTATGCAACATATTTTGACAC
>ML837803.1:0-27168 GCA_009831015.1 Picea engelmannii | reverse complement strand
TGCAACCGACCATCCCGGATCATAGAATTGGCTTGTTCCAGCTTGGTTTTGAGTGCTTGGATTTCCTGCTTATCGCCTGATCGAGCCGACTCTATTTCTCCGCTCACTTGACTCCTAGCGTTTTCTTCCGTCGAAGTCACCCTGGCTTCTAAGGTCCTGATCAGGCGATTTTTGGTTTTGAGCTGCCTCTTTAACCCTTCGACCGAGAATTGATTTGTCGTGGCGTACGCTCCTAGCGTTCCTGCAATTTCTGTGGCAAATTCATCTTTCTTTTTATTCATCCCATCGGTCATTATTTTGAATCTTTTAGCAGTAGACTCCCCCTCTTGATAAAATTCTCTTTTCACCACGGCTTTCCTTTTTTTGTCAAAAAAGAATTCGTTAGGAGGTAGTTCTTATGCTCTTACAGACCTCAATTCTTCACCAAATATCCACCATTCGCTAGCGCCTGCTTGTGCTGATTGCAAGGGTGTGATAGAGGTGATGGGTTGCCCGATTTGCTTCGCAGCTTTCTTCGTTGTGCTGAGTGGACTTTGCTTTTTCGGGGGGTCGGGGGTCTTCGTTCCTGCCTCTGGATTCTGACTCTCTGGCGGACCTGTATCTTTTATTTCTTCCTCCAGATTAGGTCCCTTGGGAGGACCAGCAGTTTTCTCTCTTGTTTCGGGATTTCCTCCCTATTCTGGATTCTTCTCCTGCTCAGGAGTCTTCTCCCTTTCGGGCTCTTTCTTCGTTTTGGGGTCTTTCTCCTGCTCGGGATTCTTGCTCTTCTCCCCTTCCCGACGTTTTTCAGGGTTAGAGGTTTGCCCTTCAGAACTCTCAGCTTCTTTCCCTTTATCTTTGGGAAGTCCCAGGCCTTCCAGCACCACAGGGAGACATCGTTTCTTGTTCACCTGAAATTTTAAGACAGAAACCATGTCTTTGACCGCTAGGGACTTGATTCAGGATTGTACTTCCGGATAGGATTTGGCCCCTCGGAAAACATCATCTGAGGGTGAGTCTTCGTGCTCGAACCTCTTTAAACTGCAATTTCCTAAATGAGTACTCACGACCCTCTGTGGATCATGCCTTTTATATTCGATATAGGCCAAATCCAAGCCTTCTAAGGCTGCAGCCTCAGCCTTAGCATGTCCAAAATCTAACAAGGAATAAGAATTAAGTCGGATAGGAAAAGACGGCCATACATTCTTTGCTGATGCTTTTAATTCTTTGCTCACGCCGCCGATCACTGTTTGGCGAGCGATCTCGCGACATGCCAGTTTGTCGGGGATAAATTGTGGGAGCGCCATAGGAGGAACAACAGCTCCGAATACTCTCAAATAAGAGAATTCCTCTTCCACATACCAGTCTGCGATATGGCTCAGATTTGCGGCCATACCATCCGGGATGCGGGGTGGCAAAAGGCCAAAAATGGTGACGTGAAGGGGCACCATCACCCAGTTAAAAATTTCATAAATGAAATCATTTGCATTATTCTCCCACAATTTATCGTGGTAGTCATGCACATCTTTATCTTCGGATGGGCTCCAAGCCCAATTCATTAAAGGAAAAGGCGTCCTAGCGCATATCGCATCCATGATATACGCGGACATGTAGAATCCGGACGGCTTCCCGGCTGCCTTCTGCTCTTGGTACTCGGTGATTCTGTTGAATAAATTATCAGAGAGCATTTTTGCCCAATTGAATGAGGAACCTTCTGCCACCCGAAAAATGAGGGGTACCCACTGAACGTAAAAATGCGCTGTGTCCTCCGACCCGAAGAGCCGGCAAGTCATCATCGCCACATACCTGTAATTTGGTTCCAACGAAGAAATCGAATACACACCTTCGTTGTTCACCCTGAATGTGGAGGGGCGAGATACCCAATCCTTTATCAAGCCTGGCATAGTCTTGTCAAATTCTTCGCACTCCTTCTTTTTGAACTCTGCGAAGAATTCATTGCCAAATGTGCATTCAGAGGTCGTTGGGAGCTTATACATAGACTGGATGTGTTCGGGCCTAAAAGTCCCAATAATGTCCCGTCGGTCATTTACAATAGTTCTGGAAGGCAAGTCGATGTGATCCAATGCCCATCAGATCATATCGAAGTACGGGAGCAATCGAGGTCTGGTCGCAACTAGATGCATTCTCGACTGAACAATAGCCTTGTACCTAGTGTTCAGGTCGTCCTTCACGATATCATAGTTATAGTCATCAGAGTCTGAACAGTTTACTGCCTTGGATTGCAGGATATCTGTAATAGAAGACCAGGTAGATACGGAGCCGCCCGTCCGAGGCGAAGTGTCTGAGACGTTGTCCGAACCCTGTGCTGTGACTTCGATATTTGCTTTGGCTCCTCTTCTTGGCGCCATAGCTGAAGCTGGTGTTTTCGTTCTTCTGTGATAAACCTGCGTATACATACAGAGGCTAGTTCACTCGGAGAAATCTTGCTCTATACGCTTAATAAGAAATGTTTTCTTTTTAAAAAATAAAACAAAGTCTCGTATATATTTTGAAAACCATGTACCTTGTCATCAGTCCGTCAAATCGCGAATAAAACCAGATTAATTGAAAAAATCCGATCCTATTTTCATCGTGGATTTACCCTAATTTCTCATTAATGTCATGAATATTGGGCGGCTTAATAGGCACTCAGGTTATGGAGAGTAAATGAATAAACACCTCGTGGAATGTGCCAACCTTGAAGCGCGGGACGTAATCGGTTTGATTTTAAAAGTTTCCAATATTAATGACTTATAGCTTTCCTCGTTTTTCGTCATCTCGTGAATTTAAAAATTAACGTTTTGATTTTATAACTCGCGAGACTGCGAGTTCCGATCTTAGCATTAATTAACAATAATCTTGATGTGGAGGATCCTTAATGATATGATTAACTTAATCGCTATATCGTGACTCGGGAGCTTGAAGGCAAAAATTTTAGGAGATTGACACGCCGAGTCGCGATATTGCGATGCGGCGATAATTAAGGCTCAATATAATTATGTCGCAACTTCGCGAATCGGAGTTTTGGACACTTCAACTTTATGAAAGAAAATGCCGAGAGGCGATGTGCCGAGAACCGAGTTTAACTATGGTTAGTTTTTTACTCCTGGTTCTTGACTATGGTTATTTAAAAATTGTCGCGTTCTCGGCTCTCGGGGTTGAGAAAACAAAAATTTAGGGTCGAGAAATGCCGAGGCGCGAAGCCCCGACGATGTCTAATCAAGGGTTAAAGGTCTTATACTATTCTTGCCTTGGGTGAAAATTAGAACCAAGTTCGTATTCTTGCGACTCGGGACTTGTGAATTCAAGAAATAAGGTGCCCGACTTGCGAGATCGCGAAACTTTGAAAAATCCTAAGGACAAAAATACTTGCAAAAAACGTACCCTTTGTAAGTGACAAAGCATTACTATTTAGGCAACAAAAGTTTTTTCAGAGTTTTATGACTTCGGAAGGAAAGGGAAAAGAAAAACAACTCTAGATCTCAAGTATCAGAATATTCAAAATTGTTTGAGGCGAAAAAAACAGGGGCGGCTCCAACAAACGGTATACACTAATGACCGGTAATCAAGTGGTTTCTACCATGTTCAACTTTGACACATGTATTCACATGGTTAGATTCGTACTATAGAGTGGTGGAGATGAAGACCCTGGATCTTTTTTGACAGATTCAAGTTGCATTGGAGTATATTCAGTTTGTACTGTTGCATAGATCCACATTATATGTCTCGTGGCTATGCTTAAATTTGAGTCTTTAACACAGATCCACAGTGTATTTTTGGTGGCTATGTTCAGATTTGAGTCATATCGGCATGGATCCACAGTGTATGTTTGGTGGCCATGACCTGTCTTATTTGACATGGATCTTCTCATGTCGGCATTTATGCTTTGAGTCATTTGTATTCTAAGTATGGGAATGCCTACCTCAGTGATGATATATTATTGTACTATATTTCATTGTTTGTTGGCAGGTTTCCGACTGATTGTTCCTTGTTCCCTACACACACTCGACAAAGTATTTCAGCTATCACTCTGTTCTAACTTCATACTTTGGGGAGCTCTCTGTTACACGTTATTTTCATCATCCCTATGATCGTTAATGATGTAAACCTGTCTGTAGTCTTCAGCGGGGTTAGTGGCCTGAGTTCCTGAAGAAAGAAGGGAGAAGAACTTTTATTGAGAAAAGAAGTTGCATTTTCCTTTATGAAAACCCTATTAAAGATGATTTTCGCATGCTTCACTATGGCTAGGGTGCGAGAATGCATGATTCTCACAGGCTGCACCTTAGATGGGTTGTGAGAGGTTCGCAGGTTTCTCTATAAGTAGGGTGCGAGAATGCTCATACGTGGGAAAAACGAGCATCTTCTCGATGCTTCTAGAAGGAGAAACTTCCATGGTGAGGTGGCATCCGAATGGTTTGTATCTTACTCGCTTTCATGATTTAGTGGGATCATCCTAACCTCCTCACCTTATCCTCTTCAACTTATAAAAGGAGAGGAGATCTCATGGAGAAAGTTGGCTTGGATGATATTAGCTTTTGATTTTGGAGCTTGGATTGGATTGAGCTTTGGAGATTGTTGGCTTGGCTTATGTGTCATTTTGTCAAGATAGATTGTGAATATTATCAAATCTATGCTCTCATAATTCTTGGAGTGGAAGTATGTGGGGAATGAAGGACAGTTGGAAGGGAACTTACGACATCAAGGCCATGGTTGTAATCTCTCTTTCACATTTAATATGATACAGTAATATGATTCTTTCCTATAAATCTTGTTGTGTTTTATTGTATGATTATTTGATCACATACATAGGTTTATATTGAGTTTATGCTATTACTATCACTTTGGTTGGTTGCGTTCTTTTGCAGGTTCATCATTGTATGAGCGTTGGAACGGAGCTAGGATGGCGATGGCGAGAGGAAGTGGTGTTTAAATGGTATGTCACCTATCCCTCTTTAGTTAGTAAATTAAATATCTAAAACTTAAGGAAAGCATCATGTTCTGGTGTGTTTTGTTCTAGATCTAGGTGGATCTAGGGAGATCAGTTAGTGTCCGCACCTACCGATTTATNTGGTTTGTATTTGGTTTGTGATTTCACGTTTTCCTTTTGAGGAGGATAATCCTTTCTCATGTTTGTGAATGGTGTTCCACTTGCCACCTTCTTCTTTCTTATTGTACCCAAGACCAATTTTGTCATCAGTTGGTCTTTTACCATTCGAGATCTTATCCAGGATGGTTGAGTTGTTCTAGAATTTGACATTTGCTTCTGTCTTTTCATTCTTCTTTTTGAGGTTGATAACTTCCAATTCCAACATGTGACATGTTTCTTCCTTTTTAGTCAACTGGATCTTCAAGTCTTCTTCTATTTCCTTAGCTTCTTCAAGTTGATTCTTTAGACTGATGACTATTTCCTTTGTCTCACCCAAGACTTCTTTTCATTTATTGGTTTTGTCATATGTCTTCAACTCTTCTATTTATTTTGTTAGATCAACAAATTTAGTCTTCAATTTTTTGATTTCTTCCTTATTTTCTAGATGAATCCTTTAGAGGTTGATGATTTCCAATTCCAGCGTGTGGCACGATTCTTCATTTTTAGTCAACTGGATCTTTAGGGTTTCTTCACTTTCCTTAACTTCTTCAAGTTGAGTCTTTAGACTGTTGACCATTTATTTTGTTTCTTCTAATTCTTCTCTTCATTTATTGAGTTTGTCATATGCCTTCAAATTGTTCATTTCTTTTGTTAGATCAACAACTTCATTCTTTAATCTATTGATTTCTTCTTCTTTGTCTTCTAGTTGAATATTTTGTTCTTTCTCTTCATGGTTGTTAGATGGATGTAACTGTTGTAGTAGCAACACATATTTCTTTTGAATTTTCTCTAACTCTTCTAGAGTGCACATAGTTGTGTATTCGAGATTATCAATATCCTCCACGGGAACTTCAATATATATACCATTTCTGGGTTCCATATGAATCTCTTCTAGTGTAGCTATAACATCAATATTAAGATTCAATAATTTGTCTTCAGTGATTACTGAGGTATGCATCAATTCCTTGATGGAGTTGTATTCTTCATTAATGACTAGGGATTGCATCAATTCCTTGTTTGAGTTGTCTTCTTCTTTGATGACTAGGGATTGCATCAATTCCTTGTTTGAGTTGTCATCTTTATTGATGACTGGGAATTGCATCAATTCCTTGTTTGAGTTGTCTTCTTTATTGATGACTAGGGATTGCATCAATTCTTTGATGGTATTGTCTTCTTTTTTTATGTTTTGTACTTTACTCTGATAAGAACTCTCTAGTTGGAGCCATAATACTTTAGCAAAGGTGCAGTGTCCCATATTTTCTTTGATTCGGTCTAACAGCCCATTCTGGATTGTTTTTAATTCCATTGAATTGTTTTTCTTTGCTTCTTTTGCAGTTTTGGATTTGTTCGTTGAGGTAGTTAAGTACCAAGGCTTACTTACTACCGAGTCCCAAACTCTAGATCCTATTGAATTTAGATATATTTTCATTCTTTCCCTCCATGAAGAGTAGTCGGTTCCATCAAATAAAGGAGCTTCATTTGTGGAGAGAGCCATTTGTTCATCCATTTGTGTGTTTAGTAGGATCTTCCTTCCAGTGATTAGACTATTTTTCCTTGAAGATACCTTTCTCTGATACCAATTATTCTCTTAAGAACAATTGAGTGGTTAAACTGTAGTGAAGGAACCTGCTCTGATACCAATTTTTGAAACACACGCTGACATTGAAAGGGGGGGTGAATCAATGTCTAGAACTTTTGGCTACTTTTCACACTTTCATAGATTAACTAAATTAATTTAATAAGATATGCAGTTCAATTAATTATTCATAAACATGTATAAAACAAACTGTATAAAGTAGATAAAATATTATTCTTTTATTTATTTAACTTGAGTGAATACAAATAAATCAATCATTTAATATCTTCAACTTTAACTAAATATGAGAGATCCAACTCTCTGATACAAGACCCAACCTATAGTTCTTAGATCCAACTGAGAAATGAGGAATCCAACCCTCATAACAAGACCCTTCTTGTTGATCTCAGATCCAACTGAGATGTAAGGAATCCAATCTTCATGACAAGACTCAGTTTGTAAACATGCACCAACCTGATAGAATGAACTTTCATTCAATCCATTATGTGTGGGTGTGTGTGTGTGTGTGTCCACCAAGACACCTTCTTCTCTTCATATTTATTTACTTATATAGTCCTCCAAAGGGTGCCACTTTGAAACATTGTGTCCTTTTGGAATGAAACATTGCACCCCTTCATTTAATTAACAAAAATGGTAACTTTTATTAATTGATTTTTGTACACCAATTTAGACAACGATTTTCGTATGAAGATTATGGAGTTATGGAAACGAATTTTAAAATTCTATGACATGGGTTTTTATGAATATAAATCCGTTTTTATTGTTTAAAATAAGGATAGATGGATAAAGCTAATCAGTATGGTCATCCAACAACCTTTGATGAAAAAGTCCTAATTGACCATGATTGTGAAATTTTTGAAACCGTTATGTCACAGTTTGATCCTTATGATTTAAGTAAGTTAACCTGTGATAGATTTAGGGATTTGCATGATTATTTACATATATGGGATTCGAACTTGGGTAAATTCATAATTCCCCAAACCTATCTTTCTAACAAAAGGGCCATGGTATCTAAAATGGGTCCATTATATTCTATATCAATGTTGATTCTATTACAAAAATGTTATCTCTTCCCGAAAAACTTAACTATAAGACTTGGAATCAATTAAAGGCTTTGGGTGTCAATGTTTGTACTTCTATAATTATGGATGCTACAAAGTTATTAAGAAAAAAGAATTTGGTTCAAAATCCTTAAATTAAATGTAGTTCAATTAAAAGAAGTATTGAAACCTTCATGAAAAGATACAAGGATTTAATTGAAATCGAACTACCTTCATGTTGGGATAAAAATAGAAATTTTATTTAGCATGAAGCATATGAAGATATGCTAATAAAATCAAGGGATTATATAACTAAATTTCAAGTTAGGGATGGTGTTTAGAAAGGTCAAAATATCGTTTGCAAGTTAATAGATGATTTTCATTTATTATGGAAAATCAAAACTTTATTTCCTAATATTCTATCATATGATAGATATATGGAGCATTGGAGCTTGATATAGCTTCCAGAAAAAATGATTAAAGCTTGAAGAAAAAATGCTTGGAACTAGCCAAGCTCATACCTTGTTAGAAAAAATTTCCAAATGTATTGTGTTCTATACTATGTTCTATACATTCATGTACTCTATTATATACTATGTTTTATGCATGCATATACTATGTTCTATAAGGAAATGCAAACAATGACTTTGTTTTAAAAACAAATATTCAGTTCTTTGTATTTCATCGTCACTTGTCCTTCTTGGCTTCATGGTTCATCATTAAAATGGTGTACAGATAATTTATGGAATAAAGAATGACATATTAAGATGTTTATGGAATAAAGAATGACATTTTTTTTCTTTGAAATGGGGTAAGCATGCATCAAATTTTTAAAAGGTTGTTTATCACATATATAGTATTTGTTGATACCTTCTTATGGAGGAATGTTATATGTTTTGTATGTACAAAATCACATATCTGTACACACACACTTTCTTTCATTTACCTTTTAAAAAAAATTGCTACTTTCTATGCATGAATCGTACTATGCCACTTTCAATTACTTTTTGGGTATGGGGAATTGAGAGTGATGAGAGGGATGGGAAGGGACCAAATGAGATTCCACCTTCACATGGTTGCCCTTTTTCAGTAGAGAATAAAATATTCTCAAAACCAAGAGAATCTCATGCAGCTATTCCATTTTAGACTTTCTAGAGTCTTGTACATGTCGATGTGATTGTTTATTCATTTATTTATTATAAGCATGTATTATTTGATGATTTTTGCAGGTATACGCTATGGAAATGAAACTAACTAGCCTATGTGTGATGTGGTTGTAAAACATCCTTCTCCTTCCTCATCAAGCTCATGGACCCAAGTAGTTAGTACTGATTTTTCCATTTTAGTTAGTGTGTGTGCACAGTTGCCAAAGATTCATGTGTGTTTCAACCCTTTACTAAAATATGGGCACAAATCACCCTAGTATGCATTATTTAGGGTTTACAAGCAATCCACAATATTATAACTTGTAACTTGTAAATCAACAACACCATACATGCATTTTTCTTTCTAGGGTGTGCATTTCTCATCATGCCCTACTTTCATGCATTTTTTTTTGCATTTACAAGGCAACTTTTAGCCTTTATGCACACTAGAGGGTTTTAGGTTTCAAATTGCACAACTAAAGTATGAATAGATTTAAAATTATAAAATCCAAACTCCACAATTTGAACCACTCAATTTGGAGGTCATATGAGCCTTAGACGTACATTTTACAGTAAGACGGATTTACCCTCCATTTTACAAAAGGTCTTGAATCTCAGTTCAAGGTAGAAGTTCTTAGTCTTTTTAAAATGCACTACGGATGAAATATATGGATATCCAATGTTATTAACTTCACCCCAAATATTAAATCACTAAATTTGGAGCTATATAGAAGCACGGGTGTGCATTTCCATTAGGTCAATTTCTACTGTTTTGGTCTCTCAATTTACAAGGAAGACTTTGCCTCTTTTACACAACAACCACTTTTATGCTTGCAAATGAAAATATAAATATGTAGACATGTGTACAATTATCTAAGACTCCCTCATAAACTTGAGTCATTCAAATTGTAGGTGTGTAAATAACTAGGCATGCAAGTTTTTGAATCTTGATGTGCATTTCTACACAAGGGCATAAAATAAAGTTTAAAACCAAAAAAAGTATTTTTCTCATTCAGGTATTACATTTTAGTCTTTCTAGAGTCTTTTACATGTTGATATGTCTGTTTATTCATTTAGTTACTATAACCTTGTATTCTCTGACGATTTTTGCATGTCTTCACAATGGAAATGCAACTAACTAGCCTATGTGTGATGTGGTTGTACAAGTTCTTGCTCCTTTCTCATACAACTCATGGACCCAAGTAGTTAGTACTCATTTTTTCATTTTAGTTAGTGTGTGTGCACAGTTTCCAAAGATTCATGTGCATTTCAACCCTTTACTAAAATATGGGCACAAATCACCCTAGTATGCATTATTTAGGGTTTACAACCAATCCACAATATTGTAACTTGTAACTTGTAAAATAACAACACCATACATGCATTTTTATTCCTAGGGCATGCATTTCTCATCATGCCCTATTTTCATGCATTTTTCCCTTTATGATTTTTTTTTGCATTTACAAGGAAACTTTTATTCTTTACGCAAACTAGAGGGTTTTAGGTTTCAAATTGCACAACTAAAGTATGAATAGATGTAAAATGATAAAATCCAAACTCCACAATTTGAACCACTCAATTTGGAGGTCATATGAGTCTTATGCGTGCATTTTACGGTACGACGAATTTACCCTCCATTTTACAAAAGGTCTTGAATGTCAATTCAAGGTAGAAGTCCTTAGTCTTTTTAAAATGCACTATGGATTAAATCTATGGATTTCCAATGTTATTAACTTCACCCCAAATCTTAGATCACTAAATTTGGAGCTATATAGAAGCACGAGCGTGCATTTCCATTTGGTCAATTTCTATTGTTTTGGTCTCTCAATTTACATGGTAGACTTTGCCTCTTTTACACAACAACCACTTTTATGCTTGCAAATGAAAATATAAATATGTAGACAAGTGTAAACTTATCCAAGACACCCTCTGAAACTTGAAGAATTCAAATTGCAGGTATGTAAATACCTTGGCGTGCATTTTTTGAAGCCTGGCATGCATTTTTGCACAAGGGAATAAATTAAATTTTAAAAGAAAAACAAGTATTTTTCTCATTCAGGTATTCCATTTTAGTCTTTCTAGAGTCTCGTACATGTTGATATGTTTTTTTATTCATTTATTTATTATAACATTGTATTCTCTGATGATTTTTACAGGTCTTCACAATGGCAATGCAACTAATTATCCTATGTGTGATTTGGATGTACAAGCTCCTTCTCATGCCTCATCCAGGTCATGGACCCGGGTAGTTAGTACTCATTTTTCCATTTTAGTTAGTGTGTGTGCATAGTTGCCAAAAATTTATGTGTATTTCAACCCTTTACTCAAATATGGGCGCAAATCACCCTAGTATGCATTCATTAGGGTTTACAACCAATCCATTGTCCTGTAACTTGTAACTTGTAAAATAAAAACACGATACATTCATTTTTCTTCCTAGGGCGTGCATTTCTCATCATGCCATGTTTTCATGCATTTTTCCCTTTATGCATTTTTTTGCATTTACAAGGAAACTTTTAGCCTTTACTCACACTAGAGGGTTTTAGGTTTCAAATTGCACAACTAAAGTATGAATAGATTTAAAATGATAAAATCCAAACCCTACAATTTGAACCACTCAATTTGGAGGTCATATGAATCTTAGGCGTGCATTTTACAGTAAGACAAAATTACCCTCCATTTTACAAAAGGTATTGAGTCTTGGTTCAAGGTAGAAGTCCTTAGTCTTTTTAAAATGCACTCTGGATGAAATATATGGATTTTCAATGTTATTAAATTCACCCAAAATCTTAGATAATTAAATTGTAAGCTATATAGAAGCACGAGCATCCATTTCCATTTGGTCAATTTCAACTGGTTTGGTCTCTCAATTTACAAGGTAGACTTTTCCTCTTTTACACAACAACCAGTTTTATGCTTGCAAATGAAAATATAACTATGTATACAGGTGTAAAATTATCTAAGACACCCTATGAAACTTGAATCATTCAAATTACATGTGTGTAACTACCTAAACGTGCATTGTTTTAAGCATGGTGTGCATTTTTGCACAAGGGCATAAATTAAAGTTTAAAAGAAAAAARRAAAAAAGTATTTTTCTCATTCATGTATTTCATTTTAGTCTTTCTAGAATCTCGTACATGTTKATATGYTGGTTTATTCATTTATTTATTATAACCTTGTATTCTCTGATGATTTATGCAGGGCTTTGAAATGGAAATGCAACTAAMTAGCCTATGTGTGATGTGGTTGTACAAGCTCCTACTCYTGCCTCATCTAGATCATGGACGCAKGTAGTTAGTACTCATTTTGCCATTTTAGCTAGTGTGTGTGCACAGTTTCCAAAGATTCATGTGTATTTCAACCCTTTACTAAAATTTGGGCACAAATCACCCTAGTATGCATTCTTTAGGGTTTACAACCAATCCACAATCCRGTAACTTGTAACTTGTAAATTAACAACACCAAACATGTTTTTTTCTTCCTAGGGCGTKCATTTYTCATCATGTCGTGTTTTCATGCATTTTTCCCTTTGTGCATTTTTTTTGCATTTACAAGGCAACTTTTAGCCTTTATGCACACTAGAAGGGTTAAGGTTTCAAATTGCACAACTAAAGTATGAATAGATGTAAAATGATAAAATCAAAACTCCACAATTTGAACCACTCAATTTGGAGGTCATGTGAGTCTTGGGCGTGCATTTTACAGTAAGACGGAGTTACCCTCCATTTTACAAAAGGTCTTGAATCTCGGTTCAAGGTAGAAGTCCTTAGTATTTTTAAAATGCACTCCGAGTGAAATATATGGATTTCCAATGCTATTAACTTCACCCCAAATCTTAGATCACTAAATTTGGATTTATATAGAAGCACATGCATGCATTTCCATTCAGTCAATTTCTACTATTTTGGTCTCTCAATTTACAAGGTAGAATTTGCCTCTTTTACACAATAGTCACTTTTATGTTTGCAAATGAAAATATAAATATGTAGACATGTGTAAAATTATCTAAGATGCCCTTAGAAACTTGAATCATTCAAATTGCAGGTGTGTAAAGACCTAGTCGTGAATTTTTTTAAAGCCTGGTCTGCACTTCTGCACAAGGGCATAAATTAAAGTTTGAAAGAAAAACAAGTATTTTTCTCATTCAAGTATTCCATTTTAGTCTTTCTAGAGTCTCGTAGAGTCGGATAAGAATGTGAAAAAGGCATCTAGTTTAATTAAAGGCCAAATGGAAGTTAATGGAAAATTAATGACTAATACCATACCATGGCGGTTATGATGCAACATGGCAAAGGCTATTTCATTGGGAAAGGTGTTGTGGTCTTGTCAACCCTCTCGACATTAAAGCCCGGTTATGTGAAAAATTCCCCAGGCATGTGAGAAGTGCAGTTATCTGTGAACCCGAGAATGGAAAATCCAATAGGTTCAGTGTTCTGGTCACTGACGCTCAACCCTGGTCGTTGGTTCGATTCAAACAGAGTTTCTTCTTCAAATCAAGATCCCATCTTCGYCCATCGATCTYCAATATCCAGGTACTCACATGATTTTCACGAGAATGTTACCATAGTTCTTATCAAGAATCTCATGTACATTGGCAGCATTAGGTTTCTTAGTATAAATTTTTCTGATTTTATAGAGATTTTTGAAGCCCTTTTCAATTCTTTCCCTTCCCCTTCTTAACCCATGTTCTCGTTTTCATGTTCTAGGTTTTTTCGTGTCCGGTTTGTTTAGCGCCTCCCCTCTGCCATTTTTCCCTTGCCCTCTCTGGTTTCCCTCTTCTCTCAGCCTTCACAATTTTCCCCCAAATCCTAATTCCTTTCCCCTTCTCCCCAATTTTCCTCCAAGAGGTGTTTGTGAACCCTTTTTCCGAGACCCTTCATATTTTTCTTGGTATTGCTTGTCTCATGTTCACATCCCCTCTCATTTTTGTGGCCTTTTGGAATTTGATCAGTGGACCTTTCAAGCCTCAGTTTTACTCATTTCGGGTATCCCCTTGTTTGTTGATCTTTTTTAGCATCTATATCATTGTGTTATGATAATTAAGATCATAGAAAACATCATAACGAGTTGGGGAATTTCTATAATAATGGACCCATTTTGGAATGAGGTCAAATGGTATATGAAGTGATTCGAAGCAATTTTGGAAGGAATACAGGCTCAATACAAAGCGAATGGAGGAAGAATAAATAATATGGAAAGTATTATGTCTCTTCTTCTTAGAAGAACTGAAAGAATCATTCATGAAAGCCAAAAAACAACTACATTGGAACATACAATGTTAATGCTCATCCAAAAAACAGAGAATTTAGAACGAGAAGTAAGACATCTTGATGAACGAGAGATTGAAAGACAAAATTTAGGAGATGGAAACAATAGTTACAACGTTTCTGCAAACACTAAACATGGTTGAACAGGAACAAAATTATTTCATAGCAAGAACTTCTCCTCAAGGAAATCAAATCGATCAATCAGATGAAGCACAGGGAGGACATGAATCAGTTCCCATGGAAATAGAAAAAAAAATACTTAGAGAATAACTCGAAGATAGGACGGGTAGCATTTTAATATAGTGTAATGAAGCCTTTTAAATCCATCTTACTATTAGGACAATATATAAGAGTATATGGAAACTTCGCTGCCATAAATTATAAGTTTCTATTTGTTTTATATATAAGACAATTCACATAGTCGTGCTATGTTTCATTCAAGATTCTTTTTGTGAATTTTGACAGCTACTTTACCTCATGTGAAACCATTTAATACAGAGTTTATGTTCAGTTCATGTTAAAAAAAAACATAATGTTATTAACTTCACCCCAAAAATTAGATAACTAAATTTGGAGCTATATAGAAGCATGGGTGTGCATTTTCATTACATCACTTTCTACTATTTTGATCTCTCAACTTACACGGTAGAATTTGCACCTTTTACACATCAGTCGCTTTTATGTTTGCAAATGAAAATCTAAATAAGTAGAAATGTGTAAAATTATCTAAGACACCCTCAGAAACTTGAACCACTCAAATTGCAGGTGTGTTAAGACCTAGGCGTGCATTTTAATGAATCCTGGTGTGCATTTATGCACAAGGGCATAAACTAATTAAAGTTTAAAAGAAAAACATGTATATCTTAAGAGTGACTGTGCATTTTTAGTTGTTTAGGCTCTAACATGCTTAAATTAGGGTTTTATGCAAAAATAGAAATCGTAATCCTAATTTTCTATATCATCATATATCCATAACACTATCATCTACATCTGGCTCAACCTGCTCCATATATCCAAAAAAAATTGACCTTTTTTTTAATTGTATTGTACGATTGTCGGACTTACGACGCCAATCCATCACATTATTGGAATGTTCCTGTGTCTCTCCTTTGATGATTCCATCACGCCATATCATTTCATCACCGATGAACTGTGTCTTGTAAAGCGTTGCGGCATTGACGTAGTCCTCTGACCATAAATTCATAATTTGGATGGCATTCTCATCGGCTTTCCGACGGTACTTAAGTGCACCTATGTTGCAGTAATGACTGTCGTCGTTGGTAAAATGGTTTCTTGGAAAATGACATGTGGAAGATCAATGTGTCTTAATACCACCATTGTATGATAGTCATCAATGTGACGATTATATGCGACGAACATTTGTTTCACAAATTCTCTCCACAACTTCCATGTGGCAACCCATTTCATCGGATCGTCGACATATGTTAAGGATCATCAATGGTACGACAAAATTAATTCAACGAAAAGATGAGGATGGAATTTGTCAGAAGGAAGATGGGTGGTTGTCGGATGAGTGTCAGAACGACGTCGGAAAATGAGGCAAATGTAATAGTGGGTGTTTTTGTCCATATCTTGCAAACTTTCCTCTCAAAGCTACAAGGTTATTAGTGTTGGAAATTGTATTTTCATTGATGTCAAAGGATGCCATTGATAGTGATATCACAGGCAGAAAGACTGTGGTGTCAGGTCCAAGGATCGAACCTGCTGCAAATCAAGCCAGGCATAGAAATTCAAGAAGGTCCTTACACACACACACACACACACACACACACATATATATATATATATATTTGTGCATTGATTAAATTTTGATAGGTTGTAGAAGATCAAAGGAATCTCTGGCTCGCACTGATTAGATTATGGCGAAGGTTCTGTGAGTAGAGAAAGTGTGAGCCATTGATCGTTGATCATTAAAAAATATCAATGATCCAAATGTGAAGATAATGAAGAAAAGGAAAAAGATGATATCCCACATGCATAAGGGAAATTGACTTCAACGGGTTCATATTGAACAAGTGAAAGCTCTCAGCTTGAATGTAAATGGAAGAACCATGGAACCATGCGAAAGGAACTAACTTTTATTGTCAGAATTTCCATTTGTATGTTAATAATGGAAAACCAAGATTAAATCTTAGATCCAGATCTAATCACATCCATGGCTAGAAGAAGTCATGAATTCAAAATCCAATGTGATGGTGAAAGGCTCTCAGAGTTCAATTTTTCATATTATTTAGCTCAGTCCCTCCTAAGACACTCCAATGGAAGAAGATTCAAATCAACGGGGATTTTTGATCTATCAAAGAAATAGTGAATAAATATGAACCGATGATTGTATGGAAAGGACTCTGAATGATTGTGAGCCAACTCAAATGCCACGTGATATCCACATCAGTGTCATGACACCCAACACCCTTAGAATGGGCCACGTGAAGGACATGTGAGAAAATTAAGTTGCAGGTAATAAATGTCATATCATATGCCACATGTTAGACCACATATAGTGCCACGAAAGCAGGAAAGTGTAACCCAGTGACTGGACCATGTGTCATAAGAATATTTGGACACATACAAAGGTGACAGGAAGTGTGACGATGAAGGAAATTTTTAATTAATATGAATCATTGATCTATCAGAGAAATAGTGAATTAATGTGAACCATTGATCTATCGAAACCATAGTTATCGGAGGAGGAATGTTGACAGAGTAATATGTGCTCCAAAATGATGGTATCGAAAAAGGAATATTATTTGATGTTGTTGCATCGGAGTGTTGGAATAAACTTCGTCCATCGGTGGCCATGTGTCAGAGTTCCAAGTCAGCAAAGTGTACGATGAAGAGCTAGAAGTGGTGATGATGTCAGAATGATGTCAACTTCCATGTTAGAGTCGAGGCCACGTCATCTGCCATGTCAGGAAGCCAAGTCAACACATCACGTATCATATTGGTATCAGAGTATGAGCCATCAGAGTGTTTGAGTGCAAGGTTGCACAGAAACTCTGAATCAATAGGAACCATTGATTTATCATAGTTATAGCGAGAAGATATGGACTGTCCATAGGAAACGCTCTAGTCGGAGTAGATTGGTTGACTACAGTTGAAGTATTCCGAGGAAGGAGATCTGAGGAGCAATTTGGACTGTCAGTCGGTGTGGAAACAAGATGCGATGACAATCGTAGATTTATGTGGGTCCCACCTAATAAGATAACGAAGAAATGAAGAGACAAGTGTTAACCATCGTGTAACTTGGAGTGACGACATGGAATTGGACCGTTGATGAAGGACTCCAAGGACCGTTGGATCAGTCGGAGTCCAAGCCATCGAATAGATCTATTCGATGGTCACGAATTAATTAGGGATATATCCAATGGTTGATATGCTTCGAGGTAGTGTTTTGGACTCCCTATGGTCCCAATATGAAAGAGGCTAGATCGATGGATGAGATCAAATAATATCTAGATCTAATGGTGGTTGGGTGATGAGGTCCAAAGGGTTCAATAACCTGGTAGTTTAGATTCTATGTATGATAGATCTGACGGTCACGATCTAATCAAGAGATGATCGAACGAGTATTGTGCATTGATATGGTGTTGAGTGTTTCGACATCCTGGAGGTCTCGATAAAAGCCATCACAAACTAATGAAGGAAATTGATTGAAGAAATGATCGAACGGTTGCTATGCATCAAGGTTGTATAGTATGTTTCATTGGGTTGTGAACAATCGACGGACGAGATAAAATGAAGAAGATCAAATGACTATTGAGCATCTGGTTCATACTTTGTCTGGAGAATTGATCACATACAGTGGAAGAAAATTATAAACTAGCTTTGTGGAGAATCTTTGGAGCCTAATTTCGAGGAAGTTGGAGCCGACCCCATGGATTTACTTATTAGGAGAAATCCATAAGTACATGAGTGGTATAAATAAAGTTCTCAAAACTGTTTTTTGTGTGTGGAATTTTGGAGTGAGAAATGTGAGAAGAACACAGATTCTTAGGTTTGTATGATAGCATGGAGGCGATGAAGATGATATGAGATTTGATGACACATAGGATGAAGCATGCTAGAGAGGTATTCTGAAGTAAACTACTAATTACAAATCTTTTAAGGGTGGCAAGGTGGAGCAAGGAAGGGGATTGGTGTCTCCTATAGGTTGGTGCCTATGAACAATAATTATTTGGGTTGGTGCCCATTGGTTGAGTTGGTGCTCAGCAAGGTGATAGGTGTCCCCTATAGGTTGGTGCCTACAAAGATTATTGTGGATTGGTGTCTTCTATAAGTTGGTTCTTACAAATTTTATAAATAAGTTTTGTGGTTTTCTCCCAATTGGGTTTCCACAGTAAATATATGTGTATTGTGTATTGTATGATTTAATTGTTCATTATTGACTACTAGTAAATAACAAATTCGGATTAAAAGGTAAGTGGTGGTAAACATTATCATGTAATATTGATTCACCCCCCTCTCAGTATTCCAACACTTAAGAACATAGGTTGTCCATACTTATTCATTTTCATAACTTATTAGACCAAGTGAAAATCATAATAGATGTGTTCCATTCACTCAGGGGTTCAATTTATTAATTATAAGCATCCATATCTCCCAATTAGATCAGACATATACATGTATACAACATTCAAACACAATTAAACAAACCAAATTATACACTTATTTGATCAAGGAAATATCGGCACCAACTGACTAAGATAGGACACATTTCCTCCCAACATTAGGCCATATTGTAGAGTGCCTTCCTACAGTACGCCACCCCCATGTCAAGCCATGATACCATAAGGGGAATGATTCAAGTGGATTCCAACTTAGATGATCCAAGAATACTACTCTCCTTCCTCCTCTGATGATAACATAAGTTTCCTCCTTCCCACTGAGCTCAGGTTTTCTATAGGTTTATCAAGTGGTTTCTCAACTAAGGGAGTCCCTTCTCTATTAAATAGTCCCTCAACGACCTCCCCTTACCAGTTTTAGTTTCTTTCCAGTAAGCACAAAGTTGTATCCTGCTATTTCTCTAGTCTGGATCTGGGTCTTCTCTGTCTCAGAGTGATCAATATGAAATTGGACAAGATTCATTTTTTCTTCAAGAAAGATTTCCACTTTCTTCTCTTCTTCAATTTGCACTGCGATCACTTATTCTCACTGCGCTCTCAATCGGTGAGTTCGTCGCTCACTGGTTATGCCTCAGAACATTCTTTTTTTATTTTCTCTTCAAATGTCACTCTCTTGGTGGTCCATATCCACTTTGTCTAGTCTGGTGTCTCTCTTTTTTTTGTCTTTCATTGGTCGTCTAGTGGTGTTTTCCACCTTTTTTCTCTTCCTCAATCAATCCCCTTGGGACTCTCGTGGCTTCTTTTAGACATCGCCTACAGCCTGCAGTCCCTATCCTAAAGGGGAAATCATGTGGTGTCCTATTGTCAGATAATTCAATTGGCCCCTTGCTTCTTCAAAAGACCAATCTTTCATAGTTATTAATTACTTCAACCACTTCCCTAACCTTTCATAATTGGTCACATGGATCCATTAAGATCGAGTATGTTGTAAGTTGTAAGTTTATTCTTAGCAAGTATAAATAAGATTTTAAAACAATCTTCATGTTTTCTTCTTAGAAACATCTCAGTTCCTCCTACCGAACCACTCAGTCAATTCCCTCCTTCATCAATTCCCACTTGTATATCATGGTCAATACTTTTCGAGGTTGGTCCTTCTCAATCAATGGTTTTGGTGTTTTCATTAAATGAAACCATGATTACATGCTTCATAAACCTAATTATATGAAGTCTTAGCATAATTACAATCTTGGGGGAAAACATGGTGTTACAATCATGTCCTAGGTGAGGTTAGTTAGCCAATGGTCATGTTTGAGCCAATCATGGCTAACTAACCTCATTCAACAAATAATGTACGCTAGGTCACAAGTCAAGAGAGGGTTCCATTAACATTTCAGTAAAACAATATACTTTCAAGCCACTTCATCAATTCCTATGGTCTAACGATAAAATTAATGGCATCGTCTTTTAATACAATTGTCTTTTGTTATCGAGTAATTTGTCATTTAGTTTTCCCATCTAAAATTGTAAATCACATTCAGAAATTGTAGTTGTGACCTTTGTACAAGAAGTTTTATTTTCTATCAAAGGGCCTTCACTTCTCTTGTAATGGTTAGGCCAAGTCTCCCACATTAATGGAATTCAGGACAAACCTTTACAGGGCACCCTCTTTCACTCTTACTTTCTTATCTTAGCAAGGTATATTCTTCAAGGATGTAAATTTTCTCCCAATCACCTATGTCAATGAGCATGCCCTAAGATGAATCAATCAAACTTGCAAGATCAGAATCAAGCTAGGAAAATGAATTCATATATAGGTGTTGGAGGTGATAGGTTTAAGCAACATTAGGGGCTCAAGGAAGGAGATTAGCAATTAACCCAAGTGTGAGCTTGAAAATTAGGGTTTTTCCAAAGATAAAAGACCCAAATTTTTATGAGTTGAAGAGACTTACAAAGAGGAATAGAAGGGTATATATAGATAAAGGAGTGACCCTCAAGGTGCAAGAGAACACTAGATTATCCATTAGGGTACCCAAGTTGTATGAAACCATCATACAATGCCTTTGGGTTGCATAGCACAGGTTTCATTATAATAGTACCATAGGATTTTAAGCCCAAAACAACCCTTTGTTACACAACTTGCAAGTTGACAATCATGGTGTCAGAAAGGAATCCATTATACGTTCAACACTAAGATATCAAGAAGGTTTCAAGGGTTTAACCCAAATTGACTCCATAAATAACAAGTCCCGGAGAGTTTGGGTGGCTATGGATCCAATTTAAGGCATCTAAAGTAACCATGGACCCAAGTTGGGCGGTTTGTGCCCGTAACTAGACCCATGAAGTCAGGGAATGCCCCAAATGCATGGCTAAACAAGTAAAAAATGAGTCAAATTAGCAACCAAGATCTAGATAAAAATAGGGATAAGGACATAAGGAACCCACCCATGCATTATACATCCCAGTGAAGTTCCACATCTAAGCTAAGGAGAGAGAGGATCCATGAAGCTAATCCATCACATTAAAGAAGTAGTTAAGAGGTATTGTATCATCATTGAATGAGTCATGCATGAACCTATCACAAGAGTGAACTACACAAAACACCCTCTAATTGCACTGAGAGTAGTGAGGTGCTCTACAGCCTAGTATGGGGGAGATGTTGTCACATTAGCATAATGTTAGATTAGATAATAATAATAATAATAATAATAATAATAATAATAATAATAAAGTCAATTCAATTAAAAAAAATTAAATAACTGTGTGCATACATATCTAGATAACAACATATAAATTAAAAATTACACATTAAGAAATTTGATCCCTCTCAGTGTTTAATAAATCCGGGTTTAAGATGAATTTACACTAATAAATTAACATATGTGAATGTTCAAATACAAATCTCTTACACTAAGTAATCTTTTATAAAAATTATAATTTTTAATACAAATATTAATCCCAAAAATAATATATAATATGTTGCAATATGAAAACCCCTCTATGTTTAAATAATACAAATATTATTTTTCTCAAACATATATTTTATTAACATCTCACGTGCAAAACAACTGCATGCATGTATATGCAAAACAAATACATCCAAGCACTACAATACAATGGGTAAAAGAGGTGTATTGTGAGAGGGACAAATATCAATAATGAACAATAAAAAGCATTTAGCAAATTGACAATTGAACATGGGAAAAAGGTGATTGATAGGGAAACTTGGAATTTCCAAAAAAATTGAAATAGGACCACGGATTTCTTATCCCCGTTCCACGTCTCTTAAAATATTTAAGTGTTCAGTGTATATATTGGTTTCTATGGTATAGTCACAATCATAAATAATGTTCACTTCTATTTCTTTACGAGAGGTTTTAATATTGTTTTTTTGGTTTGATTGATTGTAAAGTGTTTGGAATATTTTAATGGTCGATATATCTAAATAGATGTATAACTATATTGAGTTTAATTATTATTATATAAAATAAATAGTTATAGTAATAAATACATACAACTGAACAAGAAAATTTGTTATTGGAGATCCAAAGATGAGTAAAACATATTTTATTTTTTTTTAATTGGAGATTACAATATAGATTATAAAGTGATTCAAGTTTGTTGAGCATCTTTTATATAATGGATATTACAATACATATTATAAAGTACTTCAAGTTTGGTTTTTTCATCGAAAAAGAATATAGCTTCCATTAATGAAAAAAGAAGTTATATTTTGAAGACACAACAATGTGTGGACAAAGAAAATAGTCCAATATACTACCATACAAGGAGAGGAATTGTCCTGAATGGGTAACTTCCCAAAGCTTGGTTCAAAAAAAGGATCATAACAACAAACTCCCATGAATCTAAACAAAGGCTTAAAAAAAAATCACTATATTAAAACACTAACAACCTACTACTGATCAAAGAAGGGTTCACTACTTCTGGAGATTAGGTCTTTAGATCAAAATTCCCCCATTATTAAAAGACTTACATGATGCTCCAGAGCTATCTTTGATAAGGAGTCTGTCTCTTAATTTAGTTCTCTGTAAATATGTCTGAACATGATTTTCTGAAATGAAGTTGAGATATGTTTCAATTGACGACCTAAGTACATCAATGCATTGTTAACAATACTTGTTGCATCCACCATCCAATCTATTACCAATTTTGAATCCCCAAGAACCTAGAGATTGTCCACTCCACAACTTTTGTCACATTTCAACAGCCCGAACAACGCATTGAATTCACTGAAGTTGTTAGAGCCCGAGCCCAGACATGCTTTCCCTAAAATATAATGTGAAGCAAATAGATAAAACATAAATCCAACTCTACTCCTATGGTCCTGGACTAGAGAGACCTCGTCGAAGAAACCCCATGGAGTTTGATTGTCGATATCCAAAGACTTGATAGCATGAGGGTGAGAACTACTGACAACTACTGAATAATGACTCAACAAGCCCAAAGCTTGTTGGACTGCTTGAAAGAAAGGACGACCTTTACCATTGTATAGACAGTTGTTCCAAGAAATCCATACACCCCAAACAACTAGTGAAGGGAGTGATCAATACTACCTCAACTAAGGATTACTAAAAACTTCCAATAGACAGTCATTTACATTATCCTTTGAGCACAGATTAGGCAAGCCTAATATGTTACCGATGTCCTCCCATTCTTGGAGAGAATATAAACAATCAATAAATAAGTGTTGATTTGATTCTCTAGAATTTTGCATAGATAGAATATCCCAGGCCCCTTTTCCACACCTTTGTAACTTGTCCCACGTGAGAACCCGATCTTTGAGCACAAGCCAAAGGAAAAGGACACACTTAGATAGGCTCTGAGTATTCCACAAGTTTGTTGCAAAGTTATAAGACATTATGGTCTATTACAATGATTTACAACTTGCTTCTTTCTCTCATTTCCATTGTATTGCTTCCACACTCCATCTTTGTATTATGGAACATCAATGGTGACTAAAGAAAGTGAACCATTTTCCATCCTCCTACTCGGTTTTTCATAATTAGAATTAGGGTTAGGTTTAGGGCTTTGTGACTCTCTTGGATTTTTCATGATTCTTTTAAAGGTCTTTGGTGGATTCCCATACATTACTAATTCCACATGGGTGAATCATGGTGAGGTGACATGGCCGCCACTTGGATCTTAAGGGAATAATTAGATTGTTACCTTGTTGGGGGCTTAACTCTTGCATAGATACTTTAGGGATTGGATTGTAGCATTGTTTGTTCTCTTCCTTTGAAGAATCCAAAGTGTTTTCATTATAAATATGGCTTAAGATTGTTAAAATGGATTCCAATCCCCATTCAATCATCTTGATCTTGCTAGTCTAGTTATCACTCTTTAGCTATGAATAGAGAAGTTATATATGTTATGTAACTCTAATAATAAATTAAAGGTTGTCTCCATCTTGATTTAAGAAGTTGTGTTAGGGTTTGTGGGTACTCCCTTGGGTAGGGCCCACTCAAGGGGAGGACAATATGAACATTTTATTTATGTTATTTCAATTTGCTTTCATTCTTACCTAATCCAGTTTGCCTCTATTTCGTTACTTCGGTATGCTTATGTTTTACTTAGTTTAGTTGCTTATAGTTTTATTTAGTTCAAGTTGCTCACATTCTCATTATCATAATTTGTGTGTCCTTCTCTTTGAATGTGTGTAGAGGTTATTGCCCTTCCTAGTTTTAGCTGATGAATGCACATTTGGTAACTAAACTTATTGTTTTCCTTATTTTCTCATTTTATTGGAGTAATGATATAAAACATATAATTATATTGGTATATATCCATATGTTTACAAGATAGGTAATTAAGAATTTTATCATTGCATCCTACATTAAAAAATTTAGGACCCTTTAACACCTTATTCCTCAAGGGATCAAATCTCTATGGTTTTTATATATAGTGCACAACACCTTTAAAATTTGTACACCCCCTAGTTTATAATTAACATGATCTATAGAGTTCAATACCTTGTTGTAATTTTGTATCTCGACAAGATACATTAGACACATTTTGAAGATAGAGTTGTTTCACCCCACGATGCATTGAGCTAGGGTACTAGGAGATGGAAAGAGGACAAGAAGAGGACTCCATAGATCCGAGGGAAAGGGGAAGGAGAGAGAAAAAAACAAGAAGGTAACCTTGATTTGGAAGTGTTATGGAGAAATCCCCCTATGGACAGGTGAACACTCCCTTGGATCTTCCCTTGATCAGAGACAAACTATAGGATAGACAAAAATGCAATTTTCCTCTTAATCTAGTAGGTTTGATCCTAATTTATGCAATAAGAAAGGAATGAAGATGGTCCATACCTTATTCCTGTTGGTTTCCCCTATGTAATTGGGGTTGATGCAACTCCATAAATTTAGTTCTAGCTCCTAGCACCTACTTCCTACACACAAGAAAACAACAATACCAATCTCAAACCCTTCAAGCAATATGAATGTCAAATACTTATTAGATCTAACTTGATCTAACCAAGAAACACTATATATACCATTGACAAGCATACATGATTGAATACAAATAATCAATAAAGAGGAAAATCATACATATCTATATTAATAAGTAGAGAAAACATTGCATCAATCAAGTCTTTTTACCTTGAGTTCCGATTGAAGATCTCTCCTAGCTCCTTGCTCCAACTCTTCCTTATCCCTCACACAAGAAAGGCCAAGTCCAACTCTAATATGAAGGTTGATTGTAGAAATTTCTCTTTGAAAATATGGAACATAAGTTTACTTTCAAAATTTTCCTCTCTTCCTCCCTTAGAATGCATTCCTTATATATATTGATGGAGTCTAGGGGATGTATCTAGACCTATAGAACTTAGTGAGCTCGAAGTCCAATACGAGTTCCCAAGCTCATCATGCGAGATTGAAAACTCACCCAGTGTTGATCTCCTCTAAACTCATTGAATCTAGAAGGTTCTGGGGGTGGTCGCGGGTTGTCAATGGTGCAGCTAGCAATTGGTCACACCTTGTCAGTGGTGCAGTATGCGACCGGTCACACCTTGCTAGGCATGCAAGGCACAATCTCCCTCAAAAAATCATAAATCCAAGGCAAAAAAGGTATTTCTCAACATGATAACACTAGTAGGACCTTAATGTGTCTCTAGGGTGGCAAATAGAGCTATAACAGGGAGAGGGAAGGGTTGATGCAAAATCTCCACTAGAATTGCCAAATTGTAGCAAATAAATGGATTGGTGCTAAGACATATAGCATGAGGGAAAGGATAGAAGACCACCCGAGTACACACACTACTAAAAAGGGAAGATAGGAGAGTGGAGTTAGCACTTGGTTGAAGAGCCAAATTGAAAAGCCTTAGGGTACGACAAAGATAATAGAAATAATAGGGTAATCTGCTAGATCAATTATGACCTTAAGATATTGTTCATGATAACCTAGTCTTATAGGTAATTAGGGTCCTAATTGAATTATATTTCATATTATATTTTATCAAAAAATTATCAAAGGAAAACACACCAACTAACTAGGGTTAATTAACTGGTATTCATTAGTGAGCTAGAAACCCTAATGTTGAAAATGCAAGGAAGAGAACTCACTCTAAATTTGTTGGTGTAAATGGTTAATCTCCCTAGGTTGAAGTGGAGAGTTGTGATTGTCCTCCAATATTGACCCATGTCCTAGTATGACATGCACTCTCAACTCCAAAATTTTGCAAGAGGGGATTTGCATTGACCTCCATTACAAAGACATATATGAAATATAATCAATAAACGCTAGATATACCATTATATAAATAAATCAATGAAGTGTGCATAATATATAGGATTGGTTCCCTCAAAGGGGATGATAACCCATTTCCCCTAGCTATGATGGAACCTCCCTTAAGTTTTAAGGGTTGAAAATCCCAAGGTATGAGCAAAGCTATGCCAATGAATATGCCCTAGTATGAATTAATTAAACTCGTAAGATTGGAATCAAGCTAGCCAAAGGAATCCATATAGAGGTGTTGGAGGTGATAGGTGCAAGTAACCCTGGGGGCTCAAGGAAGGGGATTAACAATTAACCCAATTATGTGCTTAAAAATTAGGGTTTTCCAAAGATAAAGTATTCAACTTTAGATGAGTCAAGAGACTTACAAACAAGAATAGAAGGGTTATATAGATAAAGGAGTGACCTCAACGTGAAATAGAACACTAGATTAACCATTAGGGTACCCAAGTTGTACGGGAACCATCATACCATGCCTTTGGGTCACATAACACAGGTTTGGTTATAATAGTACCATAGGTTTTTAAGCCCAAAACAACCCTCTATTACATGACTTGCAAATTGACAATCATGGTGCCAAAAAGGAATCCACTATATAGTTTGTACCAAGAGATCAAGAGGGTTTCAAAGGTTTAACCCAAATTGATTTCATAAACAACAAGTCTCAAATGAGTTTTGGTGGCTATGGATCCAATTTAACGCATCTAAAGTGG
>ML837802.1:56497-68306 GCA_009831015.1 Picea engelmannii | reverse complement strand
AAGAACAAAGAAATAAATGGACAAGATACAATAAACAAAATAAAAACAAGATGGATAATGTTATACCATTGGAAAATCTTTTAGTACAACACTTCCAAGTAGTAGGTGAGCAAGTGAGCTCCCTCCTTCCTCTTTGGGATGGGTTATTTTTGCTCCCTTAGAACCCCTTATCTCTCTCAAAACAAAATGGAATGATGTGAAAAGGTGTTCAAAATCCCTCAAGAGGTGAGAGGTTCAATACACCAAGCAATAATGGCTATGAGAGTATGGATGAGTTTGGGAGAAATGAGGATTCTCTAAACTCATACAACCAACATAACCTTACATTGATTTTCTTCTTATTTTTTGCATGTTGATGGATAATTTTTATAGGTCTCGAACACTCTTGATAAAATTGGTTTCAACGGGAAATGGGAGGCCACTTGGGTGTGGCTTCCCATGCTTGAGTAGACATAAAACCACTGATTGTACCAATATTCAATGCTTATGGGCTCGAGACCTCTTGTTCCTTCAACTATGAATGATGTCTAATGGGAGTTTTGGTCATCAATGCACTGGAAACTTGGTGAAAGCTTAGTTCTTGTCGATCCACGCAACATTCAAAGAAACAATCGCGTGGATGCACACAGATCGTGTGAAATCCAGTTAATTGAACCACATAGATGACAAAAAAACCACTTTGTATATTTTTTTGTTCTGCTAAATGTGGTGTTTTAATGGAATGAACATTCACCTTAGTGTATTGAACTAATGACTCTTCGAATGATCACATGTATATATCTATGAGCGATTTTTAGGAGATAACAACATCAATACCCCCCAACCCACTTCTACCCTCAATCAGGGCCCATTCAAAACACACATACACTACCATAAGGCTTAAAACAACCTATCAAATTTTCTTGACCATATAATCATTAAGTATCAAGGTGATTTGGTTCAGTGATATTACAATTAGATGAAACTACGACATCAACTTTTTCTTGATCGAGAACAAATTGTCTTTATTTCCCGTATGGATTGAAAATGGTGACAAAGATAGGAGGTGGACTGTTAATAGCTTGATTTTACTCACTTATTTTTTCATGAGAGAAAAAGGGGGAGATAAACGTGGATGAATTTAGAGGAATAGTTTTGGTAGGGGAGGGGGGATCACAAGAGAGTTTTATTGACTTACTAATAGCTTTGTTTTCCTTCAATTCGGGGCCAAATTCCTTTCATCAACTATATTAATTCTTCTTGTTAGCCCCTCCCATGTAGGGAATATATAAATTGCTTTATGGTCGAATGTGAGTTGACTTTTTAATATCCCTATGTAATTTATGGTTATTCTCTAATGTTTTGTAAAAAAATAGTTATTAATTTTATGTTTTAGAAAATAGTAAAATATATTTATAATTTTTGAAATTATATAATGTAATTTTTTATTGGCTATAGGACTTGATTTAAGAAAATAACCCTAGATGGAAGTGACAATTAGAAAAAAGAAGAAATAAGAAAACAGTTTTAAAATAATCCTCCAATCACCACGTAGTAATTGATGGTACACTTATTATTTGTTTAATAGTATTATAGATTTCATTTGATCACTCCCACACATAAGGCTATAGCATTTAGATTCATTTCATTCATTTAAGAGTAAATGCGCCAAGCATCACATCAATATAGGTGGCTATAAAATTTCAATTCATTTCAGCCCTAAAAATCAAGCAAAAAGGCTATAGCATTTCAATTCATTTCAGCCCTAAAAATCAAGGGAAAAGGCTATAGCATTTCAATTCATTTCATTCATTTGAGAGTAAATGCACTTATCATCATGTCAATATAGGTGTCTATAGTATTTCAATTCATTTCAAGCTCCAAAACTCAAGAGTTTTCACTATAGTGCATCATCAATTCAATAATCAACAAAGGTCTCTCTAGTGAATGTTGTCCTTCGAAGGAAATCGCTTTGGAAATATTCCTTTGAAAAAAAGAGTTAAATGGAGTTAAATGGAGGGGAAATTTTTCCCTTTCAAACAAAAGAGTTGGGAATGTAATGAATTGAATATATTGATTTATTACTTCAAATTGATGTGATTCGATGGATTTTGAGCAGATATTGTAATTCTCCTCTTATGCCATGTGCTTCAATGACTTTGCAGGTAGATTTGACGGGGAATACTATGATGTTGGAGACAACGAGAAATTTTGATGGCCTTGTAGGAGTTACTTCACACACACCTAGGATTTATTTTTCCTAAAGTTTCTCCCTTTTTTATTGGTCATAATTAGTCATTACCCAGTCTCCTATATTTTAGGGGAGAATATTCCACTTGGAGAATATTCTCTTTCAATTGACACTTCAGTTTGACTAGTTGAGTTGAGTTTAGATGTTGCATTGGTTTTGTCACCATGCAACATTGGGATCATCACCATGCTAATTCGATCTTGACTTGGTATCATCACCAGACTGGCGCATTACCCTTGATTCCTTGAGTTAACTCCTCACTACTCTCTGTTGAGTCAGTTAACTAAAGACTAGTTGACTAGTTAACTCAACTAGGTGGCAGTGCACTCCCGTAACTGCCTGAGAGACTAGACTGGGTGGCAGTTCACTCCTGTAACTATTGGTGTGTGTCTAGATCACTCTATACCACCACTATGGTGCATTGGTTCTCCTCTAGTGCGCACTCATTGAGTTATACAGAGTATATCATGTGTAAATTATTCATTATTCACAACGGTTAATGAGAATTCTTCCATTCTTTCTCTCCTTCTTCTTCTTTCTCAAATTCTCTCTGAAAATGTGTGTATTATTGTTCAGCTAGATCTATTTTGTGCAGGTTCAACACATTTACATGGTATAAGAGCCGACAGACTGCTAAGCAAAAGCTACACCAAAAAATTTTGCAGGTACAAAAGATTGAAGACAACGGAAAGATGGATTTCCAAAAAGAATTCATTCTTACACCTTACAACTATTTTGCATGGAAGGAGAAAATAGCCATACATCTCTGAATCATAGGGTTGTATAGGTTAACCTTGAATACATATACAGAACCGACATCATCCATAGAAAAATCCAAGTACTTAAATCGCATGGATGAGGCACTCAGAACAATTTGCAGTCTTATTTCTCTCGATCTCCTTTTTCATATATCTTCATGTAAGACTCCCAATGAATCCTAGGCCACCTTGTAAGGGCTCTTTGGAAAACAATATGAGATGAGGGGACACATGCTGGAGGTGGAACTGCTTACATTGGATCCAAAAAGCTTCGAGAATATCCAAGATTTCTTTACAAAATTAAAGGATTTACTGTTCCAACTCAAAGCTTACGGGGTTGATAAATCGAAGGAGGAGAAACAAATGGTTCTCACCATTCTCTTCTAGCTTGGTCCTGAATTCTCTGTATTCGTATCCACATTCCATACTGTCAGATTTTCCTCTGGAGCCACCTGGAAGATGCCTTCTCTTGAGGACTTTATAGAATCCTTGACACAAGAGAAAACTAAGCTCATCAACATGGGCACAATCAAAGGCCCAAGGGAGCATGCACTCACTGTGCATGATGGCAGCCACAAATATCAGAAATATAAATATAAAGATAAATGGAAATCCCATGCACATCCGAAGAGGAAGGGTACACAAAACCCTTCATCGACGCCTCTAGATCCAAAGGGGAAAAGGGAAGAAAAGGGGAGAAATGCACATACGATCACAAAGGATTCCATTCGGAATCCACATGCATGCAAAAAAAAATAGATCTGATGTCTCAAATACTTCAGTAAAACAACCTTGGAAATCGCATCCCTGAGGGTGCCAAGAAGAAGAAGCCAGAAGATCTTAATTCCAAGAAAGACAATTCTAGCCATGCCTTGATTGCAATCAACTCCTCTCTCGATGCTTGGATCGTTGATTCAAGAGAATCACATCACATGGTTGCATCATAATCATTCTATTCTTCTTTGGATGAATGCAAAGGTCCTCCCATTCTGATGGGAGACAACTCTTTTGTCGAAGTCACCAACAAAGGAAGCATTGAACTTACCAATGGAAGCTTCAAGAATGTATTGCACGTTCCAAAACTTTATGTCAACCTTCTCTCCATGTATCAAATGATGAATTCTAAAACTGGAAAGAAAGTCATATTCACACCAAATTCTGTTTACATCTATGACATGCAAACCAACTCCAGGGTTGCTACCGGTGAGGTAAATCATCAGTCTAGATTGTATACATTTTCTGAATTCATTGAACCTGATTTTGCTTTACTACTTACTCATGTTGATGAAAGTAGTAGGATATGGCACAAAACGTTTAGGCATTTGAATTTCAGATACATGCAACAGCTTAGCAAGAAAATATTGGTTGATGGTCTACCAGACATCCATTTCTCCAAGGGAGTATGTGAGGGATGTGTTCTCGGAAAACACCCTCAAGAGAAATTCGACAAAGGAAAGTCTCGGCGAGCTTCCACACCTTTAGATATGATCCACAGTGACCTCATGGGTCCTTTTCAACATCCATCGATCAACAAAGAGAGGTTTGTTCTCATTTTTGTTGATGATTTCTCACATTTTACATGGATCTACTTTCTCAGGCAAAAATTCAAGGTATTTCAACACCTCAAAGATTTCAAAGCCCTGGTTGAGACACAGTCTGGAAAGAAGATCAAAGTCCTCTGAACTGATAACAGGGGAGATTATGTAAATCATTAGATCCATAATCTTTTCCATGAGGTAGCGATTCATTTGCAACACACAGTTCCCTATACTCTGCAGCAAAACGGAGTTGTTGAGAGGAAAAACAAATCTCTAAAAGAGATGGCATGTTGCATGCAAAGTCACTACCACAGAGAATATGGGTCGAAGCACTTAATTGTGCATCATACATCCAAAACAGATCTCCCCATAGATATATCAAGGATAATACCCCCTACAAGACTTGAAGCGGCCTCAAACTGGAAGTGACCCACTTCCGCATTTTCGGTTCACGTGCATGGGCCAGGATTCCCTCTGAAAAGAGGAAGGCACTTGATCCACAGATAACTGAGTGCATTTTTGTTGGATATCTCGATGGTGTGAAGGGACATAGGCTTATTGATCTTTCCTAGGACCGACTCATCATTGAGCGAAGTGTCCAATTCGAGGAAAGTGTCTCGCATGCATCTCAACATTTGCATGCAGACACCTTCATTCTTCCACCTATCCGAGATTATGAACATGCACATGCCGACCATTCTCCAGACGAGAGTTCTAATTCAGAGGACTCAAATGATTTAGATTCAGAGTCAGTACAGTCAGATGCAAAGTCAGAGCATCCAGATGCAGTTGCAAAGCCAGAACAAAGGCCCAAGTGGGCACAAACTACTCTTCAGGATGTAGGGGATCTCGTTGGTGATCCAGTCGATAATAGGATGAATCTATATGATTTTGAGGAGCCTCCTGTTGCACTCACTACCACTGAACCATTGCCCTCCAGGCATTTTTTCTTGGTTTAGTCTTCAGATCCACAGTCTTATAGCGAGGCTGTTGGAAATCCCTTTCAGGAATCCACCATGCAGGAGGAGTACAACTCCCTCCTCAAGAAACAGACTTGGGATCTGGTTCCCCTTCCTTCTAGGAGGAAAATTGTCAAATGCAGATGGGTCTACAAGACCAAGAGCACAACAGATGGACAAATTAGTAGATACAAATCCAGACTTGTCTCCAAAGGATTTAACCAGGTTTATGGTATTGACTATGATGATACCTTCGCTCCAGTAGTGAAGATGGATTCCATAGATTAGCACTTTCCATTGCGGCAGCCAAAGGATGGGAAGTCCATCATATGGATGTGAAGAATGCATTTCTTCACGGTGATCTCTCTAAGGAGATCTACATGGAGCAGCCCCAAAGATTTATGCAAGACTCATCTTTGGTCTGTCGATTGAAGAAGTCCCTTTATGGCCTCAAGCAGGCTCCGAGGGCATGGTATTCCAAGATGGACTCCTACCTATTGTCACAGAACTTTGTACATTGTAAATCATACCTGAATGCCTACATGCTTAGGATGGTTGATTCACTTCTACTTTTAGTTTTGTACTTTGATGATTTGTTGATCACTGGTTGCTCGACTTCAACGATTGTTGCAGTCAAGAGGATTCTACACTAAAGGTTTTTGATGATGGACATGGGTCCGCTACACTTCTTCCTTAGACTTGAGATCAGTCAGGATGCATCAGGCATCAAACTGTCTCAGGCCAAGTATGCACGAGATCTCCTTGAGAGATTTCACATGACAGACTGCAAGTTTGCACCGACTCCTTTCCTATCAGGAGTCAAACTTGAGGATGGTGGGGAGACTCCACTGGTTGACAGCACACGGTACAGATAGCTAGTGGGGAGATTTTTGTATCTCACACACTCCAGACCAGACCTCTCATATGAAATTGGTGCATTTTCTAGGTTCATACAAGAGCCACATGATCTACATTGGAAAACTGCAAAGCATATCCTTCGATACATACAGGGCACCATCACCTTTGGGATTCATTATGTAGTAGACTCTACATTAGATCCCATTGGGTTTATTGATTCTGACTGGGTTGGCGATAGCATTGATCACAAGTCCACATCTGGTTACTCACTTAGTCTTATTTTCGGGCCTATCTGTTGGTCGAGCAAGAAGAAAGCTGCCATTGCTCTATCTTCAGCCGAGGAAAAGTACAGAGAGGTAGTTAACATAACCATTCAGGCTATGTGGCTACAACATTTTCTCACTAAGTTGGGAATTAAGTTTCATCGATCGATCGTCATCTGGTGTGACAACCAGATCACTCTAAAGTTTTGCAGAGATCCAGTTCAGAGGCATCGGACGAAGCACATCGAGATCCATGTGCACTACATCCAGGACTTAGTACACGAGGGGATCATTGACTTACAGTTCTATCCTTCAATAGAACAGATGATAGACATCTTCACCAAGACCTTCACTGAGCAGAAATTCCATTCTCTGCGAAGTCATCTTGGAATGAAGGACACAGTTGCCTAGCAACTGTAGTTCTTATTTTTACATACATTTTACCTTGAGGGGGGGGCTTTCCCATGAGTTTTTCCCTCTTTCCTCACTTTATTTCAATGTATCTTTTGTATTTGCGTACCTAACATGGCCTTGTTGTCAGGACCCATTCTTTATTTTCACCATAGTGATGTTCAGGGGGGGCGTTGGAGTTACTTCACACACACCTAGGATTTATTTTTCCTAAGATTTTTCCCTTGTTTATTAGTCATAATTAGTCATTATCCAGTCTCCTATATTTTAGGGGATAATATTCCAACTGGAGAATATTATCTTTCAATTGACACTTCAGTTTGACTAGTTGAGTTGAGTTTAGATGTTGCATTGGTTTTGTCACCATGCAACATTGGGATCATCACCATGCTAATTCTTCCTTGCCTTGGTATCATCACCAGACTGACACATTACCCTTGATTCCCTGAGTTAACTCCTCACTACTCTTTGTTGAGTCAGTTAACTGAAGACTAGTTGACTAGTTAACTCAACTAGGTGGCAGTTCACTCTTGTAGTTGCTTGAGAGACTAGACTAGGTGGCAGTTCACTCCCATAATTGTTGGTGTGTGTCCAGATCACTCTAGACCACCACTATGGCGCACTGATTCTCCTCCAGTGCGCACTCATTAAGTTATACAGAGTATATCATGTGTAAATTATTCATTATTCACAACAGTTAATGAGAATTCTTCCATTCTTTCTCTCCTTCTTCTTCTTTCTCAAATTATCTCTACAAATGTGTGTATTATTGTTTAGCTGGATCTATTATGTGCAAATTCAATACATTTACAGGCCCATGTCCTTTACAATGAACTTGATTTCTTGGCTTTCTCTCTATATAGATCTAAGTTATCTTAGGAAAAAAAATAGACTACTTGATGTGAGAAATTCGTTGGGTGCAAATTTTATAATGAAGGCCCATACAACTCATATTACGTTGTGAACTCAGGTTTGCAAATTTATACAGAGAAAGGTCGATAGATGTGTGTTTCATGTATTAGACACTACAAATTCATAAAAATCCTATGTGTGCGATAGTCTTGTAATGTTTTGTGTTCTATAGATGCCTCGAGAAATTGAAATTGATATTTTTTGTGTTCATATTTCATGGAATAATGGAGGAAATGATATCAGGTGGGTGATGGAAACAAAAATCACTAGTGTTGGGAGAGGCCAGAAGCCATGGATACGCTTCGAACATTGTACCAAATTGACTCATCCTCTCTTGGAACCGAAGTGGCCACCAAATGCCTGTGTTGTTTTTTCATCTACAACCATTGCTTTGGAGAAGTCTAATTCTTCATACTTGAAAATATTACTTTGACATTCTTTAATAGTGGGTTTCTAACATTTAATTTTAATTTAGTTTTTTTTCCATTTGGGTGTATAATATATGTTACTCTCTTTCCCTGGTCTTGTATCTCCTCAAATTTGCAAACAAATACCGTGCATCCTATCAAGATTATTTCCCTTTCTACTACTCCCATTCTAGTTTCCAAGTATGTATTTCTACACTATTTATTACGTGTAAAAATTTACTATGATCATTAAATGTATAGATGTTGTGAGTTTAGTTGTGAAAAAATAAAATACAAAAGGAATTGATTACCATATCGACTAACTAATGCCTCATATTTATGTTGAGTAGGACAAATTGTTGYGCGCTACCACATGGATTTATAAGGCAATGACAAATCGATTTGATTTGAAATTTGTTTTTGGATAATAAAGGATGGATTGGCGACATGTATTAATTTGATTGAGATAACAAAATTACAAGAGCTCAAACACTCTTATCTCAATTAAACATTTAAAGTTGGTCTATTTTTATTTTCTTTTGAATTTTTTTCTCAACACTCTATACAAGAGTATCTATTTGGCAATAATTCCTTGAAAAAATATAAGRCCAATGCAGATTCTTGTATATGTTCCTTAATGCCAAAAAAGCAATATTGTACAGTTTCACACAACTCCAAGTTTCACTATAAAATCTAATTGAATTCCTTCGACAAAGTTCATTTTATGAAGTAATTTATCTTAAGTTGTGTCATTTAAGAGTGATTCTTAAATTACCTTATCACTCATTGTAGAATATTTCTTGAAAGACAAAATAACTTAATTTGGGAACAAAAATTTATGTGGAATATGTAAATCCTTCAAACATATGATTTGACAATATATCATGCGAGATAATACCATGTGTTTTTGTATCTAAAAAGATAGACAAAGGAACATATAAAGAGAAATCCATTCATATGGAGTAATAAAAAATGATTGTCATATATGTGTCCTTCAAGAGTTTTATTCACACTTTCTAATTCGTATTTGTTTTGTATATTATGTGTATTGCACATTCTTATAGGAGCATAAGTACAGGAAGTAAATTAGAAAAGATGGAGAGCTATTTTTGAGATTTTGTTTTTGGAAATGATCTCTACATTCATTAATTCCATTCAAGATTAAGTTTATCTATGTTATCATTTCAGGAAGAATTGAATCAAACCTGCAACTAGAAATGAAGTAATTTAGGCATAGAGTTGTCGATTTTAATTTTAAAAAATTATTCATCCTTGAAATAGTTAAAGACAATGAGAGGATGCATCATGGGTGGGAAATAAAAAAAAACTAGGAGCACCATTAGGAAAAAATGGTAAATTACCTCTTGAGATGGTCTACATTGATCCACAATTGATGTTGTCTAAATGATTGTTGTTGTTCTTTAGTGTGTTTATGAACCTTATTCTGGTGATGTCGTAAGCCATGTCTATTTTCAGATTGAGATGGAAACTTTGTGCCTACTAAATGAATTGTTTAATTCCTAAGTAAGATATTCCATTTATTTCGTTAGTATTGCATAACAATTCATAATGATAGAAGCTCATATCATTGCAGGGATGAAAGTATGATATGATCTCAATTTATGAATTTTATTTTTTGTTTGGGGTTGTGATGTTACGACATGTGCCTTCTTTAAAAATTGCATCATTGATTATAGACAAGGCCATATAACATCAAAGTGATAGATGAAAAAATCATTTTCTTCGGTCGATTAGAGAGTCCCCACACTGGAGACTTTTAGTTTCAAAATTATTTTTTAAATATTTTATGATTCACCATTAATTTGCAATTAATTGCAACAATCCAAAATGGATGAATATATCAAGAATGCAAGTCAAAGAACCTTTTCTTACCTACCAAAGACACTAGTCAAGAAAACTTGCTTTGCACCTTTCAAAATCATGGGAAAAAAAAAAGTTTGCTTCCACATTTGAGTATTGTGATGAAAATAGAACCTTATTGAATTAGAAGGGTAAGTTGAGTGAAAGATAGAAAAACACAATGTTCAACACCGTCACTTAAATCTTTAATGGACTTTACATTATATGTTCTAGTGATGGCTTGAAAGATGAGTCACCTTGTAAATCACATTATAAAAACATCGGAATTTCCACTCAATTTTATTGTCTTGACACAAATAAATTCCCCAATTCCTTTTTTACATTTATTAAAGTTTGAGATTAAAAGTTATATTTGTTTTTTTCTTTTAACTTCAACAATCTAGTAGCAAGTATTAAGTTCATGGCTACTATGACGTCTACAATAAAACAAACTTGAAATATATTCCCCATGCTCTTCTTTCAGGAAATATCCCATTGAATTAATAGCTGGTTGTTTTGCAAATTACACATCCATGCCAATTTACTATATTTCTATTTCCAAACCCATATCTTACCTAACTCATTATTATTTGTTGTGTTCTTGGGAGATAAAACACTTGAGTTAATATTCATGGGATTTCATTCCTTGATAGAGGCATGATGTTGTTGATATATATATGATTATAACATATTCTTGCAAAATGTATCTTAATCATTCTTAATCAAAGTTAATTAAAATCTCATTTGGTGTTCTATATAACTTGTTCAATACCTGATAATGTTGCTTATGGTAGCTAAGCTACAAGCAACGTTGAATTATTAAATATTCATGAATCTAGTAAGGAGATAAAATCCTTACAAAAGATATTTATACGATTTTTTTTCCTCAGAAAAAAGCGTAATTTTATTCATCCGGAGAGACAAAATTACATTTTGTAGGTGCTAGATGAGCACATTTAGGAACATAAAAAAAGTGTGATGCTTTTGAACAAAATTAAAAGGTGACCTGTTGATAGTTTTGTTTTCCATGTTCTTAGTATCCAGAAACTAGACATATGGCAACTACCACATGCAGTTATAGGAGCTGCAAATTAACAAAAAGAAAAATATACAACCCAGGGAGGATACCAGTAACTGGTTCCTATATACAAAACAATATACAAAAATCTTTGAATTTATTGAGAAGGAGCTTGTGTCAAGTCTTCGATGAAGGGCATGTGGAAGAAGTCCTAAACCGTTTCTCCTTGTGGTTCTGTAAAGTGCCATTGACCGAATGAAAGATTAAGCCATTCCTTTGACAGTGTATCTGCTATAGTGTTCTTGTCCCTGAAAACATGTCAGATAGAAAAGGACTCAAAATAGGCCAACAAGGTGGAAATATCCCTCAAAATAGGTTGCAGAAAAATATTGTGGCATGTCTGTGTTTTCTGAACCCAGTTTATAACATTCATTGAATCGCCAAAGAGTTGTATGGAGTGTAGCCCATGCTCTTTTGTTGTTTTGAGTAGGAGGAGAAGGGTCATCCGTTTTTCATATTTGTTTGTGCCTTTTCCCAATCCCATTTTTATTTTAAAAGAATGTGAGTCTGAAACAACTACCCCCCCCCCCCCCCC
>ML837802.1:45244-56397 GCA_009831015.1 Picea engelmannii | reverse complement strand
GTCAAAGTAGGCCCAGGCTATGGAATGGTGTGTGGATGCAGGCAGTGATACTCGAATTCTAGGTGCATTCTTTTCCTGAGGAAAGTGTTCCAAAATGGAGAGTCTTTGGGCAACAACTAATTAGAAAACCATGGCCTTTTCTTGAAAAATATCCTTGTTTTTTGCCAGCGAGACTCCCCAGCTGATTATGAGAGGAAGAGCTTTTAATTTCTTGTGTGAGGCTTCATGTAGCCAGGATTCCCAGGTGGTTTCCAATGTTGGCCCATTCCATTCACATTGTTGTCTTAGAAATAGGGCAACTTCCCTCCAAAATTTTAAGGTAAAAGGGAAAGAAATGAGGATGTGTTCAATAGTTTCAATGTCCCCTTTACACAATGCACACCAGCCTGGCCCTTCAATCCGGTGCTTCCTCATCTTGTCCCAGGTTGCTACTTTGTTAACCAATGTTGGCCACATGAAAATATTGGATTTCAGTGGGGCTTTGAGTTTCCAAAGACCCCTCCACCAACAACACGATTCTCGTTGGAGGAGCTCAACGTTGAGGGATATGTATCCCATTTTTTGAGGTGTAGACCCCATGAGGGGATTTTTTCCAAACCAACTTATCTTCCATGTCCAGGAATCTACTATGGCCCCTTTGTAAAGAAAAAATGTAGTTGTCTCACTAAAGTTTAAGTTCTCCTTCCAGCCCGAGAGTTTCATCACTAAGCCAACCTTGATGCCATATATTTGTGGAGCTTGGGTCAGCAATTTGATTAAGTTTGTAATATCCCTGAGTATGAAGGTAGGAAAGAATTTCATGGGGAAGGGAGTGGGCATTCCCACTTTCAGGCCATGGATCAGAGATAATTTGGTATTTGTCTCCCCTTCCAATTCTCCAAGCCATCCCATCCCCAATTACATGTCAGGATTTGATTACTGCCTTCCAAATGATGGAGCAGTTGGATATATTTTTGTTGGCCCAACGGATCCAATCCCCCATCGAGCCTGGATTAATTTATTTGTGGGTGACCAGTTGAGTCCATAAGTTGTCTGTAGTGAGGAGTTGCCAGCAAGCTTTGGCTACTAGGGATTTTGAGAAGATGAATATATTTTTTAGACCCAAACCCCCCAAAGCTTTTGGTCAAGCTAATCTGTCCCATTTTTCCCATGGTGAGTGTAGTGATCCTTCATTCCAGACCAGATAAATCAAAAGCAGAGTCTACGGATGTTTTCTAGTATGCCTTTGGGAATCAATGAGAGTGACATCCAGTAGACAGAGATAGCTTCCAGTACTTCTTTTGTCAGGGTCAACCTTCCTCCCCTTGAGAGCCAACGGAAACTCCAAAGGTTTAACCTTTTCTCTAGTTTTGCCGAGAGCCAATTCTAGTCCCCTGAAAGATAGTTGTTTGCTTTGAGCTGAAAGCCGAGGTATTTTATCCCCTGATGAAAATCTTGAATTGGGAAGGGGAAAAGGGTTCTATAAAGGGCCGAAGTGGCCTCGTTAAGCCCAATTAGTGATAAAGTGGATTTTTTAGTGTTCATGATCATCCTTATTGCACTCTGGAAGAGTTGGAGTAATTTTGCTAAGGTCTCAGCATCCTTGGGTCTACCACTACTGAAAATTAGTACATCATCCATGAAAAGTAGGTGTGTAATTCTGAAATATGGAGAGGTTTGTATACCTTGGAAATCCCTTGAAGTGATAGTCGAACTCAAAGCCTTGCCTAAATATTCTACTACTAGAATAAAGAGGAGAGGGGAGAGGGGGCATCCTTGTCTTAGACCCCTTTCTAAGGAGAAGAAGGGAGAGGTTGCTCCATTAATCAAAACCACAAAAGAAACTAAGGAGATGCAATCCATTATCCATCTGATGAAAGGCACCTTGAACCCTAGGTGTGTAAGAAGGATCCTGATGAAATACTAGCTTACCTGATCAAAAGCCTTTGACAAATCCATTTTTAATACTACCCTTTTGGACCGTAAAGATCTAAGACTGTGCAAGCCTTCTTGAGCCACTATGATTGCTTCATGTATCTGTCGGCCATTTAAAAATCCAAATTGTTCTTTTGAGATCACCTCCGAGAGTATGGACTTAAGGCGTCTAGAAATGAGTTTTGCCACAATCTTGTATATGCAACTTCACAGAGAGATCAACCGATCATCCTTGAAGGAGAGGGGTTCTTCCTTTTTTGGGATTAATTCTAGGAAGGTTGAGTTGAAGTTACTTCAAACACAACCTTCCTAGCATTAACTATTATATATAAGTAGGAAATTTTGTTGCTAAGTGTCCATATGAAAAAAATGGTAGTGATGATGAAGAAAAACATAAATTTAAGAAAGAAAGAAAACCTCATCACCACAAAAAGGGTTAGCATGAAAAGAATAAGAACTTGCATAAGAAAAAAAAAGTCTTTACTCCAAAGAGGAAAGTATCTTATCTAAAGAGAGCGATGAAATTATCTTTGATAGTGAAAGAGAAGAAACTCTCTTCATGGCCATTGAAACAAAAATTGATGAAGACAAAGGGAAAGAAAAGACGGATTCAGAAGAGGAGGAAAATGCAGAAATAGATGGGGAAGTGGATCTTGAAGAAGAACTTTGTTGAGAAAAAGGTATGGGGAACCTTACTCAATCATTTTCATATATTTTCAGGCTAGGGCAAGATAGTTGGGAATCTCACCCAGGGTTTATAGCCAAATAAAAACAATCACTTAATCTGCGGATATTAAGTACAAGGGACCAAGGCTAGTTTGTTTTATATATTATATGTAACTGTGCAAAAAGGAAATAAACATAAACATAAATTACATAAGTGTGTATAGAAATTACATGAGTGTGTACATAGAGATAAAAGAAAAAAAATGAACCAGATCATCAAAATACATATGTGAGACTGAAATCAGAAAATTGATTTTTGTATTGATTTCTTTATGAGATACAAGGTTGAATTCTCTTTACAAACCCCTGCGAGGGTAGGGACCAAAGTCAAGATTTAGAAGCCTCCGATGGGAACCATACAAAAATAATTTGACAACAAAAGAAAACTGAAGCTAAAGATCTAGATCATCTTGCCAAAAAATGTTTTCACTTGACTCTGCAAAATATTCTTTATTAGTCATAAAATTTAATTTATAAACAGACAAGAACACACACACTATCAAAGATAAATCATACACCTTTAAAACAAGTTTTTGAAATATATGATTCAGTTTTGAATCATGTTTCCTTCAACAAGACCCTGTTGTCATCAAGATGGTTAAGCCTTCTAGTAAACTTAGAATGAATGAAAGATGAAAGTATCTCACTAGTATAGAGAAAACCTTATGGTTGAAGTTCTCCTTCTATTTTCTCCCCTTGTCTCTTCATTTCATTAAGATTTTATTCCTTCTCAATAAGTTATGGTAGTTCAAATACCTTTCTTTAGTTAATCCTAATTAGCTTAACTAATTGGTTGAGAAAAATAATAATAATATATATTAAATAAGGGTCTAATTAAACAATAACTAAATAGGTGGGACCCCTTATGACTCCCATTTATTTCTTTTAATAATCATCAAACATGAAATATAAAACCCCAATCATTTGATTCAAACATCCTCCTTGTAACTCTCGCTCTCATAATTATGATCAAATATTTTAGTATCAAGAAAATATAATATGACCATATCCAAAAATAACACTATATCCATGTTGTCCAAAATAACTGCCTAAATATATGTTTGTTGTCCAAAACATTGTCAAAGTAAAAATATTGTTCTCAAAATAGAAAATAACATTAATCACCAGTAAAAACCGTATTTACTGTGAGAGGCATTTGGCCTCCTTTCACTGTAGTCATATTTTGATCTTTATATTACACCCTTAGGTTGATTGGAACCCTAGGGCTAAACTACATTGATAACGTGAGAATAATCATTTTTAATATGAAGACGTGAAGACACATATTTAGAAGACTCTTTGAATGACTTGGAGGGAGTGGCCACTCCTTTTACTTTATCTTTCTCAGGCTTGGGAACATCAATTTTTAGCCTCTTACTAGCATGAGAAGATTGTACGGGTGAGATAACATGATCAACTTGGGGATTTGGATTTTTTGGTGGTGGGGGAGGGGGTAGTGGAAAAGACACAGTAGGCCAACCATGGTGATGAGTGGTAGGCTAATGGACAATCTCGTTCCAACCATCATTGGCTAGTTGTTCTGACTGCATAGACACATGAGGGGGAACACGGATACCAGAAAATTTTTGGTGTGGATGGAATGGAGGTCTCTCAGGTCAGGGCTGGAGGATCCCATAACCAACTAGGTTGAAGAACCCAACATGAAAGAGATGATTTAATTCATGTGGATCGACATCGAAATGTATTGAAAACTGAGGCCTTCTATGACCCCTCTGTCAATTTCCTCTACCTCTATTGTCTGTGCCATTACTGCCTCTGCTAAAGAAGCTCATCCTGAAGCAATATTCCAACATGTCATGAAAAACTCTTAAAAATACATGCATTAATACTCTACCTAAATAAAATCAAAAGGTTGGCTCTATTATTCACCACATAAGCACATGCAATCCATCCATCAACTTATTAAAATTCAATAATCAATTGTCATTTGAACAGGGAGTGGTAGGGATATTGGGAAGATGAGGGTCTTATAATGTGTGAAAAGTGATAGCATGAATTGGAAACAACCAACGAGTATTGTTCAAGCAAATGCGGGCGTAACAAAATTTGTATCCATGTTCAACTTTTAAACACCAGTCATCAACTTAGTTTTTTCTCTTTCACTATTAATCCTTTTTGTTTTCATCATGAGTTTAAATTTCATAATAATAGAACATGGAATGATTCAAATGTATTTGGGAAGGTGAGGGGAATATAATGAGCAAAAAATGGTATAATGAAAAGGAAAAAACATTTATTGTTCTATTACATGTGATGATATCCAAAAAAAAATGTCATCGCCATCAATAAAATAATTGCCAAAAATTTTCTTTGTTTTGTAAGTCAAATCCAACACTCAATTGTTTTCGTATCATCCCATATAAAACCCCAGGTAAGTTCCAGGATTGTCAATTGTGCAAATTTCCACTTCCCTCTCTTTTCATCAGCATATTTTTTAGGAAAGATTGTTAACAAAGACATTCAACCCAATTAAAACCAGACTTCACCAATGGTGTGTGGGAGGCTGCGACCATGATCTAAGCCATTGAACTTTCACCATACAATAATGGAATCACAACTTTAATACTTTTTGCGTAAACAAACTGGGTTCGAAACCCAGTGAAACTGGTGTTCATTTATTTTAACATTATATAGTTTTTCAAAATTGACCAAAAACCTCCATGGATAATCAACAAACAAACCCAAATTTAATGAAATTAACAAATATTCTCACTATCAGGTTATTCTCTTACAACAGAAATCAAAACCAAAGTTCGAAACTCGTAATTTCCATACATGAATAGAAGAAATGAGGTCTGGGCGAATGCAAAGGTGAAACCTTCACAAAGGGTTTGTACCAAAAACAACATTTAACCATCTCTTAACACATCACTTTCCATGGACCTCTTCACATACCTCTCATGGCGGCCGCAAGGAAAATACGCCACACATCTACAAACATTTGACAAGTAGTTGGAAGGAGCTATAAATATCCCATGACTGGGTAATAGTATTAAGCAAACAACTACTTTTTGTTTCATAGAGAACAAAAACCCTTGAATTTTAGTGACCAGAGATGAGTGAAACCCGAACAATAATTGCCATAATTATTTGCTAACAGGAATAACAATGGAGCATCAAATATTCTAGACGCAATTCCATCCAAGCAGAAAGGAAATTTCGACCATTAATCAACTTGAACTCTTAAATTCCAATAGGGAGAAACTCCACTGTAAATGCCATTACGCAGTTGATACCCACATGCATTCATCATTATTATTATTCACATAACTAGGTCCCACCTATTTAGTATATTATTAAATATATATAAGTAGTAAGGCATTGCAACCAATTTGCATGCAAGGATTCCATGTTGTTCTTTTAGGCGTTAACAAACTGGCGACTCCATAGGGAAATTTGATCCCAATAGATTTAGAACTCGGGATGTTTGGTTTCGCAGACCAATAGAAGTAGATGATCAAAAAACCATTGAAAAGAATAGTTATGCATCAGGGGGGGAAAAGATGGTTTAAGGGAAATGATGAGACAAGACTTTTGGAATAACTTATGGAAAGTGGTACGTATGAGGGGCTTTGGTCCCGTATGCATAGCATTCGAACAACACGTAACAGATAATGCTTCTTAGACTTTCAAGGAGAATGCTTCTGATATGCTCTTGAATCTCAAGATGGAGGGAAGAAAGGGATAACAGAAACAAGGAAGAAGAAAAAATCAACTATCCTACAATAGTATTGAAACCAAAAAGCAATTCCAACGATGTCTGAAAGGAGGACATCATGACATATGTCTGCATCTTATTTTTTAATCGATCAACAGTATTTACAGAATGACATTTTTATGGAAAAACTAATCCAGACTTTATTTCTGATTATTACGAGAAACAAACAACAGAAATTGAAAACTCAACAAACCAAAGCAAAAAAAAAAATAGTAAAACAAAAAACTATATACAGCAGTCATTTTTATACAAGCATAAACGATCAATTTGGTTCCACATAATGTTTCAAGTGGGAACCATTTGTATTATAAGAGAAAAATTGCTCTTCGATATCCTTTAGAAGGTATGTGTTTGTGCCCAGGATAAAAGCGATTTTGAAAGGACCTAGCCATAATTTTTGGAACTTAGAATGTCTTCCTCTTTCAGCATGGGTTGAGTCCCATAGTAGGACTTTGTCATCAATCTTGAATTCAACAGCTTTTGCTCGTCTGTTAAAATATTTTTTCACAGTTTGATGCCTTCTTTTAATGTTCTCCAAGGCAATTTTTATTTGTTCTTCAAGGGATAACAATTCATTTATCCTGTGGAGAACATTGGAAGAATTTAATTCTTCAATATGTAACATCAGCCGTAAGGAGGAAATCTCTTGCTCAGTAGGTAGAATAACCTCTTGAAAATATACGAGTTGAAAGGGAGTACATCATGTACTTTCTTCGGTGGTTGTGTGATCTACCCAAAGAGCATAAGTGAGAAGAGTGTGCCACTGGCGAGGTTTGTCTTCTATAATTTTCTTTACGATCCTAGCTAGATTCTTATTAGTGGACTCTACTTGCCCATTTCCCTGAGGGTAATAAGAAGATGAAGTCAAATGTTTAACCCCCAACTTAACCATAAATTGGGTCAATTTTTCATAAATGAAGGTTGGACCATTATCCATAATGATCTCTAATCGAATGTCGAATCTGGAAAAACTATTAGATTCTAGGAAAGAAATTACCTGCTCATCATGTGCATGTCTATGAGGGAAAACCTCATTCCTCTTGGTAAAGTAATCGATGGCTATCAAAATAAAGATATGCCCTGCGAAAGATGGATGATTGATAGGACCAATAAAATATAGGCCCCATTTCAAAAAATGGAAATCTGGGAGGACAGGTTGCAAAGGCATGGTAGAAAGGCGTTCTTTCCTAATGAATTTTTGGCACTTATCACAAGATCTTGCGAATTTATAAGAATCATGGAATATCATAGGCCAATAATAACGATTTCTTATGATTTTAAAAGCAGTATCCTTAGCAGAAAAATGGCCACCGATGTGAATGACAGAAGCTGATGATCCATGAATTTCATGTAACAATTTATGTGCTTCTTCATCATTTGTACATCGAAGTAAAAAAACATCAACAAACCTCCTAAACAAAAAGTCTCCTAAAATGATATACTTGGAAGCTTCCACACGGAGTCTCCTTCTTTGGTGAGGATCCAGCTCATTTGGACACTTTTGATACTGCAAATAATACACCAGATTTTTATACCAAGGATGTTCAGATATAGCAAGATTTTGATTCTCAATATAAAACAGAGCTCAAAGAGGATTATCTTGATCGTCAAGTTCTTCACTTGGTTTAGAATGTTGAGCTAAGTGAAGAGCTAGGTCTTTTCCCTTGATTTTCTTTGAAGTCATGATTGTCAAATCTTGCTCTTGATTTTTGGCAAGCCAGTGTGCAAGTTTTCCTAAAAGATAAGTTTGTGAAAGTAGAAACTTGACAGTAGGCAAAGGGACTTTTACCTGCATATGTTTTCCTAAAACAAAATTGTGAAATTTTTCTATAGCCTTAACAAGAGCAAAAGCATGTTTCTCAATATAAGAGTATTTGATTTTATCATCTGATAAACTCTAGCTCATGTAAGCTACATGTTTTTCATTGTTTTGGTCATCACTTTGTAAGAGGATAGCAGAAATTGTTTCTTCGATGGCATTAGTATATATGAGAAAATCTTTCTCAAAATCTGGTTTCACCAGAATCGGTGTGGAACTGATTGCTTTCTTAATCCTAAGGAAAGCATTCTTGACGTCATCTTTCCAAGAAAAAGAATGATCTTTCTTTAGAAGACTATGATTGGTTTAACCATGACAGCAAAATCAGGAACAAACCTATGGAAAAAATTAATAATGCCCATGAAAGCTTGAACTTCTTTCTTGGAGGTGGGGGAAGGAAGGTTTAGAATCACATTAATCCTTTCGGGATCAATGCTTATTCCTGAATCAGAAACAATATGACCAAGGAGTTTTCCCTTTGTGACACTGAAAATAGATTTGGAAGGATTTAAAGAAATGCCAAATTTTCTGCAACGCATGAGAACTTTTTTAAGATGACCAAAATGATATAGCCGTTTTTTAGAATAAACAGTCAAATCATCAAGATAAAGTTGGATAATTTTACCGATTAGATCGTCAAAATCTATTTACATATCTCTTTGAAAAATGGCACATGTATTAGACAAGCCAAAAGGCATGTGTTCATAAGCAAATGTGCCCCAGCATTTAGTAAATGTGGTTTTGTACCTATCAGTCATTTTTACCTTGAAAATGGTCTTTGACACTCACTTTATTCAATGCATGGAAATCGACACATAATCTGATCTGGCCAATAGTTTTCTAAACAGGGACCAGATTTGAAACCCACTCAGAATACTTAACTGGAAAGATTATATTAGCTTTCAATAATTTTTTCAATTCCTTTCGAATAGTAACTTCGAGTGCAGGGTTAATAGGTCTTTGTTTTTTCCTAACTGATTTTACCCCTTCCTTGATAGGAATGGCATGTTTTATGAGAGAAGGATCAAAATCACGAAGATCCTCATATGACCATGCAAAAACATCTTGAAACTCATGGAGTAGTTCCGTGAATTTCCTTTTTTCTTCATCAGAACATTGGAAACCTAATTTAATGATTTTTGGAGATTCGGGTATCCCAATATGCAAGGAAATGGTATCACCCACTTTCCTTTTCAACTCCTCTTACTTATTTGTTTCTTTATTCCTACATCACTCGACAAAAAAAAACTTTCGAGAGGATTCAAGCCCTTAGGAAATTTTTCATCTTCAATAGATATGATTTCTTTGGGCTTAAACGGTTCATTTTGTATGAAAGCACAAATGCCTTCATCACTCGGGAAAACCTACCATGACTCTACATTAATAGGAATGTGAGGATGATATAAATATTGGAACGTACAATTAGGTCTTTGAGGTAAAAGTTGTCGGGTAGGAGATGCTACAAACACAACTAACCTATCATCCATTGAATTAAGTTCCCTCTTAACATGAGTGATGCTAAATGACAACATATTTTAAATGATCATCCAAACAGCTTGGGTATTGTGTTTAAGAAACTTATTGTTTGGAAAATAAATCTTACATACAAGGTTCACAACAAGTTCAGAATCACCAAAAATTGTAAGGTGGCCACAACCAAGGTTATATGCATTTTCGATGCCTACTAGTAAGGCCTCAAACTCAGTCACATTGTTTGTGCAAGCAAATTCTAACCTATATGAAAAATTGTGAATTTTACCTATAGGAGAATATAGAATGATGTCATCCCTATTACCTTTGTTTGAGCATGAGCCATCGAAATGCATGTGCCACATGCCATCGTAAAAATCAATTGGTTCAAGCATAGTGTCACCCTCATCAGCAAAGACAGAGTACACTCCCAAATCTTCTTCGAGATAATTTATGTTGAGTTTGGGAACACTATCTATATATGGTGAAATTATTCCTTCCTTAATATCTATAATGTTCTTTCCGTTTCTAGGGACGGATAAATGTGTTCCATCAAGTGAAAGATATCCACTTGTTAAGGCTTTCCAATATCTCCCTAAAATAATTGAATAGTTACTCACTGGCTTATCAATTACTTGGATTTTGAGGGTTGTTCTTATCTCGGGATGTGCGCAGAGACCTAAGGTTACATCTTTGATTTCACCTATAGTTGATTGCAGCAAGTTGTTATAAGAGAGCATGCTCCTATAATTTTTGTTAGTGCATGATAAGCGAACCTCTTCCATGATAATTTTTTACATTACACATGGACCAGACCCACCATCAATTAGGAAACAATGAGCCATTTTATCCATAATTTTTACAGAGATATAAAAAGGGGGATTTTTTACAAGGTTCCTAAAATTATTTACACCTATTTTATTTACAGTTGAATCCTCTTCTTTTGACTCTTCAAATAGATTAGCTATTGTAGAAATTTTACCTTCCATAAAGTTTTTGAGATGCTTTTGTTGTTCTAGGACGAAAACCATGTCCAAAAGAGTAGCATCAGTATTGATATTATCCAATTGATTAAGGATATTATACTTAGAAGAGGGAAGAGGAGAAGACACTCCTTGATTATCCGAAGTTCTGACAACTTGTGTGTCAGTACCTTGAGAACATGAGCTTGGGGTAGAAGAAGTAAGAGGAGGTTCATATTTACCCTTGGAAGTGTAATATTTGTTCATGGTATTGATTACTATAACATCTTCTAGTTCAACCCAATCTAAAACAATGATTGTGGTATCAGACCTTTTGCCAAAGATCTTATCTCTGACATTTTTCTTAACTTCGCAAGTACTTTCTGTTATCACTCCAGGGAACTACTTAGGGCTGTATGCTAAGTATGCCTGGTAACTTAGGAATTCAATATTTTTATAGCAAAATGGATCGATGGGATATCACAATAGCTTAATGGAAAGGTTGCTTATCAGATAGTTAAAT
>ML837802.1:32097-45144 GCA_009831015.1 Picea engelmannii | reverse complement strand
TGATCTTTTGACGTATGATCCTTCTGCTTTACAGGAGCAGCAGTCTCTGCAGAGGATGTTGTTGTATCTGCCTGGGTACCCTTAGATTTAGACCGGAGGTTATACCTGATCTTGTCTTCTGCCATAAATATACCATCACCAAGAAGATCACCTTTCGTTTCTTCTGTCATCAGTGATTGTTCGTAATCCTGTTGTGTCAAGTAAGACGTCCCTGTCTCCTCCCCAACACAATGGATATCACCTTCAACCTCTTCTTGCTCTTCAATTTGTCCTTCCTCCATTACCATGTTCTGAAGGGGTACTCTTATCCTCTGATCATCATTCGGATTCCTCTCTCTCTGCAGAATTTGGATTGGTGGATTGGTGGATTGTTTCTCCTTCCTATCTCAAAAGTAGGGGTATCTTCAGGGGACAACCCTCTTCTCCTTCGAGAGATGCGAGGATTTGAGGACATGAAAAGAAAACCAAGGGGTTAGGAAAAGAGAGGTTACCAATGATTTATGGGTTGCCTTTGTCTGGCTTCCCAAATTTCACAAATACTTATGTCCCTTTCAATTACTTCCCAAGAGCGTTCAAGTTCAATGTGATTGTTAGCAGTTTCTAAAATAGTGTTGAATAAGGTCAATGCATTGTTATTTTGGTCATCAAGACCATTTCCAATATTGGGTTGTCTCGTAACAAGTATTGTCATGGAAAAATCGGTCAAGGAGAATTCAGACAAATCATAAAAACAAAAGATAATTGTGATACAATCAACCAAAGAGATATGGAAGATGCCCCCAGTATGGTCACAAATAAATGTTGAGGAAAAGGTATGGGTAACCTTACAAAATCATTTTCAGCTCTTGTTGGGCTAAGGCAAGATAGTTGGGAATGTCACCCAGGGTTTATAGCCAAAGAAAAACAATCACTTAATCTGTAAGTATTAAGTACAAGGGACCAAGGCTAGTTTGTTTTATATATTATATGTAACTATGCAAAAAGGAAATAAACCTAAACAAAAATTACATAAGTGTGTACAAAAATTACATGAGTGTGTACATAGAGATAAAAGAAAAAAAATGAACCAGATCATCAAAATACATATGTGAGACTGAAATAAAAAAATTGATTCTTGTAATGATTTCATTCTGGGATACAAGGCTGAATTCTCTTTACAAACCCCTGCGAGGGTAGGGAGCAAATTCAGATTTAGAAGCCTTCGATGGGAACCATACAAAAATATTTTGACAACAAAAGAAAATTGAAGCTAAAGATATGGATCAACTTGCCACAAAATGTTGTCACTTGACTCTGCAAAATATTCTATATCAATCATAAAATTTAATTTATAAACATACTACCAAAGATAAATCACACACCTTTAAAACAAAATGGTGAAATATATGATTCAGCTTTGAATCATGTTGCCTTGAATAAGACCTTGTTGTCATCAATATGGTTAATCCTTCTAGTAAACTTGGAATGAATGAAAATATCTCACTAGTATAGACCAAACCTTATGGCTGAAGTTCTCCTTCTATTTTCCCCCTTTGTCTCTTCATTTCATTGAGATTTTATTCCTTCTCAATAAGTTATGGTAGTTCAACTACCTTTCTTCAGTTAATCCTAATTAGATTAACTAATTGGTTGGGAAATAATAATAATATATATTAAATAAGGGTCTAATTAAATAATAACTAAATAGGTGGGACCCCTTGTGACTCCCATTTATTTCTTTTAATAATCATTAAACATGAAATATAAAACCCCAATCATTTGATTCGAACATCCTCCTTGTAAATCTCGCTCTCATAATTATGATCAAATATTTTAGTATCAACAAAATGTAATATGACCATATCAAAAAAATATTAATATATCCATGTTGTCCAAAAAAACTGCCTAAATATTGTTAGAAAAACAGGATCGCGAAGCAATAAAATAAAACAGATGCAGAAATAAAACACAGAAGATACACAATATAATAGAGAGACAGATATATGTGGTTCACCCAGTGTGGGCTTTGTCCACCAAAGAAATTTCCAGGTCCTTCCTTTATTATTATCCAGCAATCGAAGGGATACAACCTACAACAAACCCACTGCAACTTCCTCTTCTTTCTTTCACAGTGTCCTATCTCAGAATACAATATTCGCTATCATCCTTAGCCGCAATACATTTCTCTCATAAAAGAGGGTTTCCTTCTAGGGAAAAAAAACCCTAACATAATTTCTACCATTAGATCTGCGACCTTATAATGAACAGTCCAAATTTACAATGAAATTACAATATACATTTACAAGGCAATTTTTCCTTCGAGGGCCCGCTTGCCCCAGGACCCCGCAGAGGGGGTAACCCCCCTATGCACTCCCCCGCGTGGAAGAGTGTACAGTCTTCTAGGGTGTAAATTTTTCATGGGGTATAAACATGGCTGAAAACAAAGACCTCTGAATCTGGAAGATAATCAGGCTCCACAACCAACAATATCCCACTTGGAGACTGATCTCAACAACTCCACTGTTGTTGTATCTGCTGGACTATGAACCTTCTTGGACCTGGAAAATTTATCGTCTTCACCTTCATGCTTGAAGACCAACTGAAACTGAGCAAGAACTCATTTTCTCCCTAGTTACTCCCTTTGTTAACATGCCTGCAGGATTCTGGCTAGTGTGTATATTTTCCAACTTCAAATGTCCATCTTCCAAGACGGATCGTATGAAATGGTACCTCAACTGTATATTCTTAGTATTTGAATGGAAGGTTGAGTTCTTTGCAAGATGAATGGAACTCTCACTATCATAGTACAACCTGCTATTCTCCTGCTTCTTTCCCAATTCCTCCATAAACCTGTGTAACCAAATCATTTATTTACTAGCCTTTGTAGCAACAACATACTCTGCTTCTTTTGTTGAAAGTGCAACAACCTTTTGTAGTTTCAAAATCCAACTTATTTTTGTTCCACCTATAGTAAAAACATACCCTATGGTGATCCTCCTGCTATCTTTATCACCTTCCATATCTGAATCAACATATCCCTGTAGAACAATGTTTGAACCTCCAAAACATAATTCATGAGTAGCAGTACCTCTCAAATACCTGAGAATCCACTTTACTGCCTCTCAATGTTCTTTACCTGGATTTTTCATATACCTGCTCACAACTCCCACTGCATGTGCAATATCTGGTCTTGTACAAACCATCGCATACATCAAGCTGCCAACTGTTGATGAATAAGGGACCCTGGACATGTATTCTATCTCCTCCTGTGTCTTGGGACACATTTCCTTAGTTAATTTGAAATGGTTGTCCAAAGGTGTACTAACTGGTTTTGCATTCTTCATTCTGAACCTTTCCAACACCTTCTCTATGTACTCACCCTGAGACAATGTCAATTTGTGATTTTTCATGTCTCTTGTTATTCTCATACCAAGGATTTTCTTTGTAGCACCCAAATCCTTCATCGCAAATGAATTAGCTAATTTCTTCTTGAGCACATTTATATCCTGCATATTAGACCCTGCAACAAGCATGTCATGTACATATAATAGCAAGATAATATGGCTTCCATTTTCTAGCTTTTTAAAATAAACACGGTGATTAGAATGACATCTACTATAACCTTGTTCTGTCATAAACCTGTCAAACTTCAAATACCACTACCTTGGAGCTTTCTTTAGGCCATACAAGCTCTTCTTCAACCTGCATACCAAATTCTCCTTCCCTTTGACCTCATACCCATGTGGATGTTGCATATAAATCTCTTCCTCCAAATCCCCATAGAGAAAAGTTGTTTTTACATCTAAATGTTCAAGATGCAAATCTTCTACTGCCACGAGACTTACAATAGTCCTAATTGAAGTCATTTTAACAATAGGAGAAAATATTTCATCAAAATCTATATCTTTCTTTTGTGCAAACCCCTTTACAACAAGTCTAGCCTTGTACCGCTTTTCTTCTCCATCTTCTTCCTCCAACTTGTAAACCCATTTATTCTGCAATGCTCTTTTTCTTGCAGGCAACTGAACCAAGTCCCATCTAGTTATTTACCAAGGAATCAATTTCCACCTTCATGCCTTGCTCCCACTTCTTTTTGGTGTCTACCTGCATTGCCTCTTCATAACAATTTGGTTCACCAAAATCAGTCAACAATAAATAATACAATGAAGGAGAGTATCGTTCAGTGGATATACTTAACCTGGTAGATCTTCTAACTACACTTGCATGAGTTTGAGGTCGTTGTTGCTCCTATTGTTGTACATTTTGATTTTATGTTTCCTTTGGAATTTCTTTTCCAGTGATCTCATCAAGCACTGTGTATTCTGGTTTTTCTTTTTCCTGTTTCTTTCCCTGCAACTAATCTTTGCACATGACCTTCTCATTGAATATGACATCTCTACTCCTAATGATTTTGTTATTTTCATACCATAAGCGATAACCAAAATCATTAACACAGTATCCAATAAAGGTACACTTCTTGGATTTTGCCTCAAGCTTTGTTCTATTTTCTTTATCAATATGGACAAATGCTTCATAGCCGAAAGTCTTCAAAAAAGAATAGTTTACCTTTTTTTCTGTCCATGCCTCCTTTGGAATTCTATCATCTAAAGAGCTTGAAGGTCCTTTGTTTATTAAGTAAACAACAATATCTACAGCATCTACCCAGAACTGTAAGGGCAAACCAGTATGCAATCTTATACTCCTTGCACACTCCATGATTGTCATGTTCATCCTTTCTGACACACCATTTTATTGTGGTGTTCTTGGAACTGTCTTCTCTCTATGAATCCCATGGTATGAATAGTAATAATCAAACTCCTTGCTGCAATATTCACCTCCATTATTTGATCTGAGACACTTCAACTTTTTTCCTGTCTCATTCTCAACCAAGGCTTTCCATTTCTTAAAAGTATAAAAAACATCATATTTTTGTCGAATGCAATAAACCCAAGTTTTTCTAGTTGCATCATCAATAAAAGTAACATAGTAGCGAGAGCCACCAAGAGATGATACCTGAGTTGGTCCCCATACATTTGTATGCACAAGCTCTAACCTTTCACTCTTTTTTTCTTTTCTGACTCTGAGAAATCTGACTCTCTTTTGTTTTCCATAAACACAATGCTCACAGAAGTCCATATCAATTTGTTTAAGATCTGGAAACAAATTTCTTTTGTGAAGTATTTTCATCCCCTTCTCACTCATGTGTCCAAGCCTATGATGGCATAGTGTTGTATCCACTCCTGTAGAAGCTAAAGAGATAGAAGAGTTAGTACTACCAGTACATAAATACAATGTACCTACCTTCTCTCCTTTTTATATCACCAATGATCCTTTGATGACCTTCCACGTCTTATCTGTAAATATGGATATACAACCTTCACTTGCTAATTGTCCTATTGAAATTAGATTTTTCCTTAGATCTGGAACATGTCTTACCTCTTTCAACAACCATTTTTTTCCATTGCTTTGCTTTATTTTTACCTTTCCCATTCCAACAATTTTGCATGGTGCATCATCACCCAAATGAACCTGTCCAAAATCACCTTGAACATAATCTAGGAAATGTTTCCTATGGGGTGTGGCATGAAATGAAGCCCCTAAATCTACCACCCAAGACTCAAAAATATTATCTACAGAAAGAATCAAAACATCTTGTAACACATCACCTGTTACATTTTCTTCCTGATTTCTCTCCTATTGTCCATCTCTTTGTTTCTTTGGAGCTCTGCAGTCTTTCTTCAGATGTCCTTTCTTCCCACAATTCCAACACTCTATCTTTCCAAGTCTGGATTTGGATCTTCCCTTCCTAGAATTCTCGTGGTTCCCTGAGCCCTTTCATCTATCCTTTTGTCTTCCCCTGTTCTCCATGTTCAATGCATTATCTGATGTATCACTTGTGCTTTTCCGTCGCATTTCCTCACTAAGGATAACACCAACAACATCATCAAATTTTAAAGTATTTGAACTAGAGACAAAGTTACTTACAGCCATGACCAAGTCGTTCCATCTTTCTGGCAATGAGCAAAACATTAGAAGAGCCCTGACCTCATCATCAAAGTCCACTTTTATAGAACTTAGTTTATTAGTAACCGTATTACATTCATTTAAATGATCTGCAACAAACCCACCTTCTGACATCTTCATATTAAATAATCTCTTCATTAGAAATACCTTATTGGACGTCGAGGGTTTTTCATACAATTTAGCCAATGCGTCCATCAAACCCTTCGTTGTCTTTTCTTTCGAAATATTAAAAGCCATCGACGGTGCCAGGCTCAGCCATATCGTTCCTAGAGCCTTTCTGTCAAGAATCTCCCATTCTTCGTCCTTCATAGCCATCAGCTTCTTTTCTATTCCACCCAATGGTAGGAATAGATCCTTCTGATATAAATAATCTTCCATCTGCATCTTCCATAACTGGTAGTTTTGGCCGTTAAATTTTCGACCCTAAAATTTCCATCTTTCGACATTGCTCCCACTCGAACCAGGAACCCTCTTTTCCTGTGAGTTACCTTTTGCTCTGATACCAGTTGTTAGAAAAACAGGATCGCGAAGCAATAAAATAAAACAAATGCATAAATAAAACACAAAAGATACATAATATAATAGAGACACAGATATACGTGGTTCACCCAGTGTGGGATACGTCCACCAAAGAAATTGCCAGGTCCTTCCTTTATTATTATCCAGTAATCGAAGGGATAAAACCTACAACAAACCCATTGTAGCTTCCTCTTCTTTCTTTCACAGTCTCCTATCTCATAATACAATATTCGCTATCATCCTTAGCTGCATTACATTTCTCTCATAAAAGAGGGTTGCCTTCTAGGGAAAAAAAATCCTAACATAATTTCTACCGTTAGATCTGCGACCTTATAGTGAATGATCCATATTTACAATGAAATTACAATATACATTTACAAGGTAATTTTTCCTTTGGGGGCTTGCTTTCCCCCGGACCCTGCAAAGGGGGTAACCCCCCTCTGCACTCCCCCGCGTGGAAGAGTGTACATTCTTCTAGGGTGTAAAGTCTTCATGGGATATAAACATGGATGAAAACAAAGACCTCTGAATCTAGAAGATAATTAGGCTCCACAACCAACAAATATATGATTGTTGTCCAAAGCATTGTCAAAGTAAAAAGATTGTTCTCAAAATAGAAAATAACATTAATCACCGCTAAAAATTGTATTTACTGTGAGAGGAATTTGGAATCCTTTCACTGTTGTCCTCTTTTTATATTTCTGTTACATCCTTAGGATGATTGGAACCTTGAGGCTGGACTGCACTGATAACATGAGAACAATCATTTTTAAGATGAAGATGTGAAGACACATATTCAGAGGACTATTTGGATGATTTGGAGGGAGTGGCCACTCCTTTTCCTTTATCTTTTTCTATCTTGGGAACATCATTTTTTAGCCTCTTACTAGCATGAGAAGATTGTACAGGTGAAATAACATGATCAACTTGGGGATTTGGATTTTTTGGCAGTGGAGGAGGGGGTAGCAACAAAGACGCAGTAGGCCAACCATGGTGATGAGCGACAGGCTGATGGACAATCTCTTGCCAACCATCATTGGCATGTGGTTCCGACTGCATAGACACATGAGGGAGAACACGGATACCAGAAAAGTTTTGGTGTGGATGGAATGGAGGTCTCTTAAGTTGGGGCTAGAGGATCGCATGGCCAACTAGGTTGAAGAACCCAACTTGAAAGAGTTGATTTAATTCTTGTGGATTAACATTGAAATGTATTGAAAACTGAGGCCTTTTATGAACCCTCTGCCAATTTCCTCTACCTCTATTTCCTCTACCATTATTGCCTCTGCTAAAGAAGCTCATCCTGAAGTAATATTCCAACATGTCATGAAAAACTCTTAACAATCCATGCACTAATAATCTACCTAAATAAAATCAAAAGGTTGGCTCTATTATTTACCACAAAAGCACATGCAATCCATCCATCAATTTATTAAAACTCAATAAAAATTGTCATTTGAATAGGGAGTGGTAGGACTATTGGGAAGATGAGGGGCTTATAATGTGCAAAAAGTGGTAGCATGATTGGGAAACGAACACCAAGTACTATTCAAGCAAATGCAGATGTAACATAAATTGTATCCATATTCAACTTTTAAACACCAGTCATCAGCTTAGGTTTTTTCTCTTTCGTTATTAATCATTTTTGTTTTCATCATGAATTTAAATTTCATAATAATAGAACAGGGAATGATTCAAATGTATTTGAGAAGGCAAGGGGAATATAATGAGCGAAAAATGGTATAATGAAAAGGAAAAAAATGATTACTATTCTATTATATGTAATGATATCCAAAAAAAATGCCATCACCATCAATAAAATAATTGCCAAAACTTTTCTTTGTTTGGTAAGTAAAATCCAACACACGTTTGTTTTCATATCATCCCATATAAAACCCCAGGTAAGTTCCAAGACTGTCAACTGTACAAATTCCCACTTCCCTTTCTTTTTATCATCGGAGTTTTTAGGAAAGACTGTTAACAAAGACATTCAACCCAATTAAAACCAGACTTCACCAATGGTGTGTGGGAGGTTGACACCACAACCTAATCCATTGACCTTTCACCATACAACACTGGAATCATAACTCTAATACTTGTTGCGTAAACAGAGTGGGTTTAAAACCCAGTGCAATTGGTGTTCATGTACTTTAACATGATATATTTTTTCAAAATCAACCAAAAACCCATGTGGATAATCAACAAATTAACCTAGATTTAATGCAATTAACAAACCTTCCCACTGTCTGGTTATTCTCTTACAACATAAATCAAAACCAAAGTTTGAAAATCGTAATTTCCATACATAAATAGAAGAACCGAGGTCGGAGAGAACTCAAAGGTGAAACCTTCACAAAGGGTTTGTACCAAAAAACAACATTTAACCATCTCTTAACACATCACTTTCCATTGACCTCTTCAGAGACCTCTCATGGAGGCCGCAAGGAAAATACACCATACATCTAACAAACATTTGAGAGGTAGTTGGAAGGAGTTACAAATCTCCCATGATTGGGTAATATTATTAAGCAAACAACTACTTTTTGTTTCACAAAGAACAAAAAACCTTGAATTTTAATGACCAGAGATGAGTGAAACACAAACAATAATTGCCATAATAATTTGCTAACATGCATAGCAACAGATCAACACACATTCTAGACGCAATGTCATCCAAACAGAAAGGAAATTTTGACCATTAATTAGCTTGACCACTTAAATGTCAACAGGGAGAAACTCCACTTTAAATGCCATTACACAGTTGATACCCTCATGCATTCATTAAAATTTCAAAAAAACATAGTCTGTAATCAAATGTAAGAGCCAACCTCATGACTTTGTTCTTAGCGGAGTTATATTTCATGAATGGAGAGGTGAGAGTTATCATACATGTATGCAAAATGCCAGAAACCCAATAATCATGACTATTTTTTCCAAGGCCGAGCAAAACGGAGGCAGCACCAACCAAAGCAATCAACTAAATGTGAACCAAGTGAGGGTGGCAACCTCGAGGTAGGGTTAGAGCGACGTGCAGTAATTTCACGTCATATCTTACATTAATTCCATCAACCATAGTCAATTACAAGCACACCAATGCCTCCATCACATAATCCACTATAGTTACCAAATAACAATTCAATACAAAGTCGAATTTTCCATCTTCCATAACCCCTAAGTTTAATGTATGCACTTAACACTTAGCACAAGGTATATCATATGTCCCAGATTCATTGCTAGGGAAGCATTGCCACCCTTCAAAATTAACCAATGTCCATGATAATAACAAGAATTCATAAGTGCAATATGTCATAACCATATACATCCCATGCTTGGATTTTTAATCAACTAAAAAAAAATTCAAAACATATATGCAGCAAAATAAAACAAGATGCTCATTAAAAAAACACCTTTTCCCTTTCCTCTTTAAATTAAATTGCCAATAAACCTATCATCCGTCCATTTTGCTTGGAAAGCAGTTTCGATTCAAACTGTAGAGTCATTTTTTTCAAAATAGACATGAGCACATAAAAAGATGAGGCATCCTTCATCATTATTATTCACATAATGGGGTCCTGCCTATTTAGTATATTATTAAATATATATAAGTATTAATTCATTGCAACCAATTTGCATGCAGGGATTCCATGTTATGCTTTTGGGCATCAACAAACTCATTTGTGCCTTGGACGAAATAAAGAAGCTTAGGAAAAGGAATTTGAAACAAAAGGATCATTTGTAGAAATATGAATAAGAGGATCGTGATTAAAAAGAAAAAATGTCACAAAGCCTTGAATAAATCTAAAATAATATCATGAACCTAAAGGTTCAATTATAAGAGGCAAGAAGGATTGAAGAAGTGGTGAGAATCTAGCTGAAGGAAAAGGAAGAAAACTACCAAAAGCTAGAATTTGAAATTATTTCTTTAAGAAGGGAACTAGAGAAAACAACTATTAAGTTGAGTAGAAGCTTGAAGTTTGAAAAGAGTACTGAAACCTTAGATGATATCATCAATTGTAAAATATCACCATTCATTCATTCTGGTCTTGGCTATGATAAGATTGATGGCCACCATACAAGATTCAAAAGCTACAGAGCCAACAAAGAAAGTAAATGAAGAAAAACCTAAAAGCTATGTTGATGTCCTCAAATGCTCCATAAAAAATGAAGGGAACAGGTAGAAAGAGAATGATGTCCCGCAGAAACCTAACCTTCCTCAAGGACAGCAAGGGTGAATTCAGAATATATTTTCCACCAAGGTGGTCTTGCACAACTCGCTTTGAAAAATACACTACAGGTATTGGGTCCTGACTGCTGAGCAAGATGGGCTATATCGGAGCAGGACTTGGAAAGAATGGACAGGGTATTGTTGTTCCTATTACTCCTTATATGAAATCACCAAGAATGGGTCTTGGATATGATGTTGTTTTTGCATCCCTACCTACACCTGGCCTTGCTACAACCATGGAAGTTTTATTTTGTGCAGGTGGAATTCAGACTGGTTTTCTAGAAGAACAACCTATTGTTTATGGTGTTGAACATATTGATGAGTTGCCTATTTCTCACATGCCATAATTTAAGCATGTTGTTGATCTACCAGGTTTTTATACTCTTGTAAGTGAACTTTCTCTTGAGCCTACTTCCTCTTATCAACTAGCACAAAAATATATGCCCTAGTATCATCCTCGCCATAAAAATCGAAAGAATGGAAATCATGCTTTCAGATATTTTCAAAAGAGACATGAAAGACAGAATTGTGGATCAATGTCGACTACTAAGATATATTGTGGTTGGATTGATGGATGGTCACGGAATCATGTGACCAGATGTTTGAGGACTTCATATCATTGTGTATCATCAGTTGTACAGTAGTGAGACATTACTCTTGCTTACCAATGATTGCCTTGGAAGTGGTCAACCGAGGATCGACCCAACATGCCAATCGACTGGAGTTTCGACTGGGTTGTCCATCGACTATAATTTTCAATAAGAACTATTGTTTCTACTTCTTGATCCCTCAAGGGGGGGTACTTGAAGATTTTTATATGCAAACACAGTTGATGTATTTTTTTGAATCAATTGTTTCTTGCTTAATAAACTTGGATTTGTTGAGACCAACCAAAACATGTTTGACTGTTGTTGGAGATATACTATAGCTTATGTTGGATACAGAGACTGTCTGGATTGACAGAGACTAATTATATTGCATTGTTGGTGACAATGACCATACCTCTTCAAGAGTGCTTATTTAACTTGTTTGAGCAGTTTTTACAGTCAGAAAAAATCAAGGGACGTGCAATTGGGATTAATATCCATCTCATCTAGACACTAAGTGCTTAAGGAAAAGTACAAGCCCAGGGGGAGCATCCATTTTCCATTGATGTCAAAGGGGGAGTGTTTCAGACAGAGGGAGAGTTGCAAATAGGGGGGAAATTATTTCTATTCATGGTGTACTATGTGTTTCATTACAGGATTGCCATCAGTGACAAAGGGGGATATTGTTGTAATTATTTCCATTGATGTCAAAGGATTAATGTTGTCATTAATGTCATCTTACAAATTTACAAATACATATAGCATTTCCAAGATTAATTTATATATAGGTTTACAAGTATATTAAAAAAAAGGGTGCATGTGAAAAATTGAAAATTGAAATGGTGGTTTCAAACCCATGGGTTTGGAAGCCCATGGTATTTGGAAAGTGAAATAAAAAAAGGGAACTAATTATTTAATTAATGGGTGTTGTGTATTTTTGAATTAACATAAAGTATAAAGTATGAATGGTTATTATAAAGTATAAAAAGAGAAAGTATGGGGGTGAAAAATGTAATAACATTTGAAGAATTTGATGAGCAAAGATTGGATATCATTCCAAAAGGTGAGAGTTGTGAAATCAATTTCAAGTCAGTTTATCATTTTCACTATAATTTATTTTATAGGACATTTTAGACCATGAATTTTTTTGGATATAGAGGCGATATCTCTAGGTACATGTGGTTAAAATTTTAGATGTTTTTTCATTATGCTTTCAAAGATATTCCCTGTGGAAGTTAGTGTTCCTAAATACTCTTGAAATTATTTTCAAACGGGTTAGTTTTTCATTTTTGCTATAACTTATTTTTTGGGATGTTTTAGACCTTGAAACTTTGAGGAGACATACGAACGATATCTAGGTACATGTGGTTAAAATTTCAGATGTTGTTTCATTGTACTTTCTAATATATTCCCTGTGGAAGTTAGGGTTTTCGAATAGTCCTAAAATCAGTTTCAAATAGTTCAGTTTGGAATTTTCACTATAACTTATTTTATGGGAATTTTCAAACTATGAAATTTTTAGGGCTCTAAGGAGACATATCAAGGTAACTTAGGTAAAATTTCGTAATCAGATTTGTAAAATTGGATATGTGGCATGTTGTACAAGTTTTTTCTTGGGAAGAGGACAAAAACAACAATCTTTAGGAAAGTTACCATAAATTTCATTTGGAAAATCAAATTTTGGTTAGACCTAGTGAAGGAAGAAGTAACAAG
>ML837802.1:4543-30371 GCA_009831015.1 Picea engelmannii | reverse complement strand
AAAAAAAAAAAAAAAAAACTTATTAACATAAAATTCAGAACCATTGAATCATGGTAGTGCAAAACAAAACAAGTGCCAAAGTCATAAAAATTTATTGTAGTCACATAGTATCACTGGTAATATCATACTTAAATCAAATAATGTCCATGTGACAAGGATTGAGGATTCAACACATAAATCCTTTGAAACTGAATATAGAATAGTAAAAAGGAAATCGCAGAATATCATCGCACACACCTCGTTCCACAAGAAGTAATAGATACGAATAATGTTCACACCAACTTCCTAGTTCCATGTAAGGGTGTTAACGTCAAAAAAATGTAAGGTTGAATATTTAAAAAAAATCTCTCATCACATCAATGACAGAGAGTTAAGACGGTAGATAATTGAACTGTTGTAAATGGATAAACAAGTTTTGGTCCAATAATAATAAATGTATCTGGTGTTAAAAGAGGTGTTGGGAATCACTTCTTCGTTGTCAAATCACAAACTGTGCCGGAAAATTTCATTATCCCAAGAATTTGATTTATTTAACTTATCAACCCAACTCTTATCCAAAGATATAATTATCACGCTACCCTTTCTGTTATAATTATTAAAAATCACTTTTACTATTACGATTATTAAAAGTCGAATTATTAATTCAATAATATCGTTAATAGTAAATAAGGTTGGGCAACTATAATATTTAATGGTAGAAACCATTATATCGTGGACACCATTGTTATTGATGCGAAATCAAGTCCTCTATCATTAATGTGCTCAACAATGCAGTGAAATCAAGTCCACTGCCAATTGTGACCTAAGTGTTTGTAATGAAACTTAAGTTTGTTATTTCGATCACAGAATCAATATGTGGAAGTGTTAATATATGGGTGAGAAGAAGGGTGACCAGAGCAGCTCCAATAGCATGATCGTAAACATTAATCGAAGAATAAAATTTGGTGATAGGATCTATCGTTGTGCAAAGAATATTCCCTCACGATCTTTAAAGTAGGTTACAGTCATACAAACAATAGAGTATTACTTTACGGATTTTTTATTCACAAGGTAACGAAAAATGCAGGTCCATCATAGCACTAATTTAGGATTTGACTTTGAAGCACTCAGTGTATCTTTGCTTTAAAGGAAACATCTAAAACAAGGGACAATATCATAGTCTCAAACATGAGATAACATATACATCTCGCGTGAGGGTAATTACTCGTTAAAATTTTATTATTTATTCATCTCTTGATCATAAGGGCTTTAAATTTGAAAAGTGGGCTCAACAAAAGAGGCGTATCAATTTTATTTTTTTTAAATAAAAACAAATTAACCAACATAATTATATAAATAAATAAGTGAACCAGTATTTGTTCTTTCAATTTTCTACAGATACGGTGAATGCATTCTTATTTTCATAAATTTCAAAGACATCAGACGATATTCACATCTAGGAACATAGTCATTTATTCATTGTTATAATGTAAACTTTTAACTGAAATTAAATGTGGGTATGCTCATTACATCAATCCGAAGTTAGATTATTGTTAAAGAAATTCATAGCTTAGATTTCAACAGAGAAATTCTATCAGAAATTATGAACATACAGGAATATTTTTCTTGTTTTTTTTTTTTTATTATTATTATTATAAACCTTGGGCTACGCCATTTTTTTTTTAATTTCCACAGGATTAACATGAATGATAAAACAAAGATTTACCAACTAGATATATGGGTACCTATTGGAATTGATTCACACAACAATTTATATCACTTCGTCATTAGACATACAGTGAATTCATCCATGGAACGACATATAAACAAATCATCTAATAAGTATAAAGCTAGGAATTAAAAGGTTTATTCTCTTTCATTTACAATCTGATAAAATTCTATCTATACCAATTCCATACACAACAATATGTCCCCTAATCAGACTGAAGAATTTACACAATTAATACTACATTATCAGTAATTAAATACAAAACAAAATATCGTAACCCAATGAATGTTGAACTTGAGGTTGATCTTCTACTAATATCTTGTGCATGTTCCTTCTCCTTGGCCTACAAACCAAATGACTTCATCGGTGCCTCCCATCCAACGCTAGGGTACTCTTCTTCCCCCTTATCCCCTGAGCCGCAAAGGGGCCACACAAAAAAACCAGAAACTCAGTAGCATAAACTTGTCCTCGCAAGGAGAGGCTTCCACCTCTTGCACAAGCTTGCAACCCAACTCTCCACAAGTAAACTAGTCAAAAATTTCAGTAGCATAACATTCATCCAACAATAGGGTCCATTCTCTCTTCCTCACCCATTTCTTTTGTAGGAAAAATTGCATTGACACATGTGCTCTCATGCACAAATAAACAATTTTAATAATTAAATTATGGATTATTCACCCACAACACATGTCACACTCTCCCCAAGTTGCACATGTTAAATCCATTTTTATTTTAATTAATTAAACATTTTCCCTCACATTCCCCAAATTGTTCTTATTTTTCCTCTTGGTTGTCTCTTAGTTCCCCAATCCCTCTTTTATTGTGTCCCCTAACTAAATTTCAGTTTGAGTTTGCTTAGGAGTCTTCTTTTAGTTAGGATTTAGTGGTTGATTGACTTAGGATACTAACTCTATGTTGACCACCTATTCTCTCTTGAAAATATTTATTTTTAAATAAAAATTCAATTTTAATTATTTTCATGCACACATGTGCACCAACCCAACTTTTGATTTTTGTTCTTCTTTTACTAAATTTATTAAGTCTAAATTCCCTTAACCCTTTTAATGTTTTATTTAGACAAAGCACTTAGACTTAGACTCTTTGTTAGTTTTCTGGTTTATAATTTAACAATTAATTGTATGCTCTTTTCTAACAAAGTCTAAGCATTCATTTAAATTTTCTAGGTCATCTAGTTTTTTATTTACTCACCATTTTATTTACGTGACGTACCCTTCAAGACTCACTTATGTGCTCTAAGGTGCCACTCGCCATTGACTAGTTTGGAAGTTTGTTAGAAACTTGGAGTCAACACTCCATTGGTCGACCTTGTGAGAGACTAAGAGATTTTCTAAGGAATAAGGATTTTGTCTTATTGTGTACCCCTTAGAATTATTCGTGAGTGATTGTCTCAGTCTTCCCTCATGGCATCGTGGACCTCTCGAACTAGTTAATCGTTAACCTTCAGTTTAGGTCACGACGGGAGTGTTAGTAGGCTATGACAGGGACACTGCCACACCTCTCACTCATTCGTTAGGTTTCTGTGTATGACCCTTTTACTCCATATGTGAGTCAAATTAGCAAGTGTCACCATGTCTGCATCCACTGACAAGGAAAATGTCAATAATCCATATACATAATATCCATACTGAAATCATCATAAAACACATGTATGTAAATCAAATACTCAAACCAAAATACAAGTACACTCCCTGACTCAATCCAAAGTCCAAGGAAGTTTGTTGATTCCATCAACATCCTTAACCTATCATGTTTATTGCACACTCAGGAAATATCATCATAATACATGTCAATATATACATCTTGAAAAATAACATATAAATCTCAATACTCAATATAACATAACTCATAATCAAGGCATAAATCATAATGCACCATAACCAAATCACTTGCTCACAAGTGTGCTCAAAGAATAAGTCGGTGTAAAAATGTGATCAATAGAACTGGATGTTACATACACCTCATCTTGTTTTAAACTTCATCCTGAAGTTTGTACAATATAATAATGAAAGTAATAAGTGTATATGATACTAATCTATATATCCAATCTATCAAACAAATAAAGAAACTTTTGATGCATCTCATATGCATCCTCCCACGTAGCAGAATGTGGACTATAACTGTCCCACTGGACCTTGACCTAATCGACTATTCATCATCGTAGTTGTCGAGTGCGATGGTCTAGTATGCATATCGGCTCCGCTAGGAGAGCCCCTCGTCCGATACCTACAAATAACTCATGTCAATAACATGTGATAGATATGAAATTTAATGGCGTAAAACTGAAACATGAATCACATCGTGCATACGCCTCAAAGAATCAGGTAAGGCTAGTCGATAATCCATGGTTCCTTTATTTTCCACAACTTCGAAAGGTCCCAAAAACCTTGGAGATATTTTAGCACCCTTTCCAAACTTAATCGAACTCTTGTGTGGTTTCACCAGGAAGAAAAATTTGTCACCATTCTCATAATTGCGGTCTCTACGATGCACAACTGCATAACGTTTTTGTCGGTCATGAGCTTATTTAATCCTTTGCCTTATGGATTTCATTTGATCTTCCATTTCTTGGATCATTTCTAGTCCCACCAAGGCCTTTTCCTCTAGTCGATCCCAACTCATGGGTGTACTACACAGTCGTCCGTAAAGAAACTCAAAAGGTGACATCTTTATTGTTCTCTGATAATTATTATTGTTGTACACATACTCTACCAATGGTAAAAAATCTTCCCAACGTTTATGTTGATCCATCGCATATATTTGAATCATATCCTATAAAATTTGATTCACTCTTTCTGTTTGTCCATCTGTTTTGGGGTGATATGTAGTACTAAAATTCAATTGTGTTCCCAAAGCCTCTTGGAAACTAGTCCAAAAATGTCTTGTGAATATTATTCCTCTATCAGATATTATCTTCCTTGGTACCCCATGCAATCTCACAATCTCACTAACAAAAACTCTAGCTATGTTTAGTGTTTGATACGTTGTTCGAATTGGAATAAAGTGTGCACTCTTCGTCAAAGTGTCAACTACCACAAAAATAGAATCATGTCTCATCTCCGTCAGTGGAAATCCAACAATGAAATCCATTGTAATGACCTTGTGAGAGACTAAGAGATTTTCTAAGGAACAAAGATTTTGTCTTATTGTGTGCCCCTTAGAATTATTCGTGAGTGATTGTCTCAGTCTTCCCTCATGGCATCATGGACCTCTCGAACTAGTTAATCGTTAACCTTCAATTCAGGTCACGGTGGGAGTGTTAGTAGGATATCACAAGGATATTGCCACACCTCTCCCTCATTCATCAAGTTTCTGTGTATGACCCTTTTACTCCATATGTGAGTCGGATTAGAAAGTGTCACCATGTCTGCATCCACTGATAAGGAAAATGTCAATAATCCATATACATAATATCCATACCGAAATCATCATTAAAGACATGTATGTAAATCAAATACTCAAACCAAAATACAAGTCCACTCCCTAACTCAATCTAGAGTCCAAGTCTATTGATGCCATCAACATCCTTAACCTATCATGTTTCTTGCACACTCAGGAAAAATCATCATAATACCTGTCAATATATACATCTTGAAAAATAACATATAAATCTCAATACTCAATATAGCATAACTCATAATCAAGGCAGAAATCATAATGTACCATAACCGGATCACTTGCTCGCAAGTGTCCTCAAAGAATAAGTCGGTGTAAAAATGTGATTAGTAGAACTAGATGTTACATACACCCCCTCTTGTTTTAAACTTCATCCTGAAGTTTTTACAATCTAATAATGAAAGTAATAAATGTATCTGATACTAATCTATATATCCAATCTATCAAACAAATAAGGAAACTTTTGACGCATCTCATATGCGTCCTCCCATGTAGCAGAATGTGGACTATAACTCTCCCACTGGACCTTGACCTAATCAACTATTCATCGTCGTAGTTGTCGAGTGTGATGGTCCAGTATGCAGATTGGCTCCACTAGGAGAGCCCCCTCGTCTGATACCATGTCAATAACATGTGATGGATATGAAATTTAATTATGTAAAACTTAAACATGAAACACATCGTGCATACGCCTCAAAGAATCAGGAAAGGCTAGTCAACAAGCCATGGGTCCTTTCTTTTACATAGCTTCGAAAGGTCCCAAAAACCTTGGAGAGATTTTATGATGGCGACGACGCTCCTACATACCCCGCAGGGTCTCTACGCCTGACCTCCCGGTCTTCAAGGATCGTTCAAAGTTCACCTTGAGCCAAATTGGCTCCTTGGACTCCCAATGGAAACTCTGTGAAAACCCGATCCACAGGTCCTTATTTCATCCACACGGCCCTCTGCACTTAACCGTGATCCTCCCCGAATCAGTTTTGGGTTTTGGGGTTTCGTAATCCCCGATGACAAGAGTTCATGTCCTCTCAAACTCCTGATCTCCGATGAGCAATTTCACCTGTACACGCCCTTTACGCGTTAGCCCTCCTAGATATGCTCTGGTCCATGTGATCGCTAATTCATAAGACCGCAGCCTTATCCTTCTTTCGGGGTTTTGGGCTTCAAAATCCCGATGTGCTCCAACTTTCATTAGCCCTCCAGGCTAGACTCCTGGCCCACATGACCACTATCTCACAAGACCGCAGCCTTGTCTCCCATCGGGGTTTCAGACTTTTCAATTTCGAAATACACTCGTCCTTAGGATTCGCGATCCCTCGAATCCCGATTTCCCGACATGACGTCAGCTAGCAACTCATGTCCGCCTTTAGCCTGATCAACAACCATGATTGCCTATGAAACCAACGGCTCCAGATCTCCCTCGGGACTTCGGGGTTTCAAATGTCGAAAAACATTTTCCCTCGGGACTGTCGATTCCTCGAATCTCAATTCTCCGATATGTTGACAATTGGCCCCCACGATGGCAATTTCCTCCTTGTCGGGGTTTCGGACTTCGCGATTCCGAAATGCCCAAACCTCTTGTCACAAGGATTCCCGATATCCCGATGACCAAAATGTTGATAGACGACTCCCTGTCAGGCCTTTCCCCGATGGCTCCGATTGCTGTCGCGCGTCCTCCTCTGATGGACGGTCCTGATTACTCCTCGCGGTTTCGAGACTTCTGATGTCCCGACTTTCACGACCTCAGGAACTCTGATTTCCCGAGTGCCGATATCCCGATGTCTAGTGCCTGGATCTCCGGAATGGACGATCGCGTGACACGCGTCCTCTCTCAGATGGATGGCCCAGATTTGTGTCGGGGTTTTCAAAGTGGACTTACCCGATCTTCTGTCCAGGGAAATGTCGATATGCTGACTCCCGATGCCTCGATTTCTGCCATGTGTCTCCACTAACGGATGGTCCAGAACAGTTCTGGGTAATTTCCCATGGAAATTCCCGATCTCATGTCATCATGACTCCTGATTTCACGAACGCCGATATCCCGATGACTATCGGGACTTCTGCCTGGCATGGGAAGGGTTGAACCCCGTGCACCTCCTGTCTGATCTGACGACTGATGGGATTTTTGAATGAGATCCAACGGCTCACGATCTCTCCCTTCTGTATGCTTGCTCTGGTGCTCCCTGGACGTAGAAACCAACGGTCCAGATCTCCTTCTCCAACCGATCTGATGGCGGCTGTGCTCCCTCCTGAGCTGCTGCGCTTTCTTCCGAGACTTGGAAGAATTTCCAGTTCTCAAAGGCCTCGACCTTTTCCTTTCTTCTCTGTGAACTCCTTTGCCTGAGTTCTCGCCACGCGTATGAAAACGTTGTTCCTCCTGAGCTTTGCTTCCTTCAGATCCTCAAGGGATTCCGACGTCTGCGCTTCTGCAGAGTCTTTGCGCACACACAGTGCTATCTCTCTTGAGCTTCTCAAACACTCAGACCCCTAAGGGATTTTGTCTTTCTTCCCTTCTCCCTCAGATGGAGAAATTGGATGCCCTCCTGGCTATCCTCTGCCTCAAGCAACTACTTGCTGAGTCTACAGGGTGTTCAACAACCCTGTGAAGATCCCTCAGCGGATTCTTCTTCAAATCACAGAGCTCAAAGAGTTCTCTTCTCCTGTGCCATATGCACAATGTCTCTATGCCCTCCTGGCAAAGTATCTTTTTCCAGAACTTCCAGCAGTTATATCCTCCTATGCACCTATGCACCCGCTCAATTCTCTCTTGGCAGAGCTCCCAGAATCCTCAGTGATTATGTTTCTTCCTGAAATCACAGCAGAGTTCTTCCTCTGCGCACTCCTTGCACTGGATCAATGCCCACCTGGCAGAGCTCACAGAATCCTCAGTGATTCTGGCTTCTGTCTGAACTCACAACAGAGTTCCTCCAACTGCACCTTGTGCCTGTGCTCAATGCCCACTTGGCAGAGCTTTACAGAACTCAAAGCTAAGTTCTATCTGCAACTGTGTCTCTCATACACAGCCTTGCCTCCAAGGTATTCAGCAACCTTGAGGTCTTCACTGAGTTGTTGATTCCAGTTCTTGTGCCGCAACACGTCTTTGTCTGAACCCGCAGTATTCAGAAATGCATCCCCTGTGCACGGCTATCAGAACCCGCAGCGTTATGTCACACCCTCCTAGTGTGAAGCCTCAAAGACCTTCACCTGAAATCAAACACACTCCTGCAAATGCACAACTACAGTATACATCTACATCATATAAGAACACTCACAGACACTCATTCAACACACAGTAATGCAGGAAAAACTGCTTCTTTGTATTAAATATGGCAAATGCATGTATTTACAAGGTGTTCCTGAGCACGGCCTGTAACAAGGTCTCGGCTCTTCTCTTATGCTCTCTACTCGCAGATTCTATCTCTCTCTCCTTACTCGACTCTCCACTTACTACTAAAATGAGATACTACAAATCTCTTTTACCTGAGGGGGCTCTTAGAGCACTTCCCTCCAACCTACCTACCCTATTCAATTACATTGAATGGGTTGTCTAGTCCAGCATCTGGAACTAGATCTCATCCATAAAAACATTAATGGCCAATCTACCTAATGCCTGCACAAAGGCACGGCTTCCCAGATCAACATCTTAAACATTTAATTACATTAAATTCCAACTCCAAATGAGGTTGCGCCTCTCTTCAACACGCGATTTGAATTCACTGACGTGGTTGGTTGGCTGACATGGAGAGATGCTCCTGCATCAAACTCCTCGGCAGCAAAATTCATGAGCTCCTACTCATGAGCTTCCCATCTCAGCTGTTGAAATCCCCCCTGGATCCCAAATCATTCTTTGGAGCTATTCATCCACTCCATTATGTTGTTGCTGCTGCTACTGCTTCTCTTCTGCTCAGCTTCTCCTCGTTGGCAGTTTCTGTTGACCTCGACATCAACCTTCTGATCTCTTCTATCACCTCATCTAGCTGCTCCAGTGGTTGGCTCTGTTCATGCAGTCTCCTCAGCTGCAAAATTTTTCTGCAATTGGGTAGATCATCATGATCTCCCATGCCTTCTTCATCAACTTCCAACTTCACCTGTTGGATGTGCACGCCCTGCACCTTCACCCTCTCTTCCATGGCTTCAATCTCTTCCCACAGATCAGCAAAGAAAATGCTATCTACTTCTTCTCCTTCTCCTGCAAATTCCCATGTTGCAGTCTTTTCAGTCTCCTGGCTGAAAATATTGAGCCATTCTTCAGAATGCTCATCATCCTCTCTTGCTTCTTCTGCTGTCAGCTTTAGTACTACAGCTTCCTGGCTGAATATGTTGAGACATTCCTCCGAATGCTCATTTTCTTCTTCGTCGGCTTGGGCAGCTTCCAAAGTCTGCTCCAATTCCTCTTCTTTCCTGACAGTCACAGCTGACTGTTCTGTTGTTGTTACTGCACCATATGCAACACAGATTTTTGCCTCCTCTTGGGCAAGTGGCAGGAATACTTCGATCCCTCCAATCATCAGAAGATCTCTCATATCTTCCTCCTCTGTCAGCTGCACATGCTGATCTAAATCCATCTTTGAGCTCACCTTCTCTGTCAGCTCCTCTGGCTGATTCCAACTCACCTGCTCATCCCTGCCCGCCTGGCAATATGGGATGTGTTCACTGCCCTCCTGCCAGACTATGAGATCAACCAATCCCATCTTCATCAACAACCCCTGCTGAATTGAACTCACCTCCGAGTCCGTGAGACTTTCAGATAGTCTTGAATGTTCATCTCTGCCCACCTGGCAATCTGAGATGCTTTCGCTACCCTCCTGGAAGTTTTCGAGATCCCGCAACAACCTCATTTCATTGCCCATCTGGCAATGTTAAATTCCTTGGCTGTCCTCCTGAAAGTCTCTGAGATCCCGCAGTGATCTCAACTCATTTTTCCACCTGGCAATCTGTAATTTCTTCTCTGCCCCCCTGGCAGTGCTTGAGATATTCAACTGATCCCATTTCACTGAGATCTCTCCCAGTCTCTGGTTCACACACCTAAACCATTTCTTCTTCTGGTCCATTGAGGTTTTCAACATACCTCAACCATCTTTTTAACAGCCTCCGTTGTCTTCTGACCATCAACTCCTTGACTGGCCATTTTGCCTTCGGCTCCTTCAAGGGCCATTCATGCATCCATCTCGACCTCTTATCCTGTCGCATCCGCAGTTCGAGCTTCTCTATATCTGCCTTTAATTCATAGAGCTCTTTATCCATTTCTGCAAGCTTTTTTTCCTTTCTCTTCCTCCCAACATGCCTATGGTCTTCAGTAACCATGGTGTTGTCTTTGTCTGCTTTCATAGCAAACCTGTTGATGTCACTCTGCACCAAGAGTGTTACCAGCTTCATCCTACAGTATCCCTGACTACTTACGGACTGTTTCCTACCTACAAACAAATCCTTACAGAGTCTCCAGTGCTCCGTCTTCTTTATCTTCTCTCTTTGCTTGAAATATACAAACAGAATTCAAGCTCTGATACCACTTGATGTGTGTATCAGAGTGCTTTCCTCTTATGCCTTCCCTTGCCTGAAATATACAGACAAGAAACAAGTTTTGATACCACTTGATGGCGGGAGAGACACCCTACATACCCCGCAGGGTCTCTGCGCCTGACCTCCCGGTCTTCAAGGATCGTTCAAAGTTCACCTTGAGCCGAATTGGCTCCTTGGAATCCTAATGGAATCTCTATGAAAACCCGATCCACGGGTCCTTATTTCATCCACACGGCCTTCTGCACTTAACCATGATCTTCCCCGACTCAGTTTCGGGTTTCGGGATTTCGTAATCCCCGATGACAAGAGTTCTTGTCCTCTCGAACTCCTGATCTCCGATGAGAAATTTCACCTATACGCGCCCTTTACGTGTTAGCCCTTCTAGCTATGCTCTGGTCCATGTGACCACTAATTCATAAGACCGCAGGCTTATCCTTCTTTCGGGGTTTTGGGATTCAAAATCCCGATGTGCTCCAACTCCCGTTAGCCCTCCAGGATAGACTCCTGGCCCACATGACCACTATCTCACAAGACCACAACCTTGTCTCCCATCGGGGTTTTGGACTTTTCAATGTCGAAATACACTTGTCCTCAGGATTTGCGATCCCTCGAATCCCGATTTCCCGACATGACGTCAGCTAGCAACTCCTGTCTGCCTTTAGCCTGGTCAACGGTCGTGATTGCCTATGAAACCAACGGCTCCAGATATCCCTTGGGACTTTGGGGTTTCAAATGTCGAAAAACATTTGCCCTCGAGACTGTCGATTCCTCGAATCCTGATTCTCCGATATGTTGACAGTTGGCCCCCACGATGGCACTTTCCTCCTTGTCAGGGTTTCAGACTTCGCGATTCCGAAATGCCCAAACCTCTTGTCACCAGGATTCCTGATATCCCGATGACCAAAATGCCGATAGATGAATTCATGTTGGGCCTTTCCCCGATGGCTCTGATTGTTGCCGCGTGTCCTCCTCTGATGGACGGTCCTGATTACTCCTCGCGGTTTTGAGACTTCTGATGTCCCAACTTTCATGACCTCAGGAACTCCGATTTCCCGAGTGTCGATATCCTGATGTCTAGTGCTTGGATCTCTGGAATGGACAATCGCGTGACACACATCCTCTCTCAGATGGACGAGCCAGATTTGTGTCAGGTTTTCAAAGTGGACTTACCCAATCTCCTATCCACGGGAATCCAGATATCTCAACTATCGACGCCTCGATTTCTGCCACGTGTCTCCACTAACGGACGCTCCAAACCAGTTCCGGGTAATTTCCCATGGAAATTCCCGATCTCATGTCATCGTGACTCTCGATTTCACGAACGTCGATATCCCGATGACTGTCGGGACTTCTGCCTGGCGTGGGAAGGGTTGAACCCTGTGCACCTCCTCTCCGATCTAATGACTGATGGGATTTCTGAATGAGATCCAACGGCTCACAATCTCTCCCTTCTGTATGCTTGCTCTGGTGCTCCCTGGACGTAGAAACCAACGGTCCATATCTCCTTCTCCAACCGATCTGACGGCGGCTGTGCTCCCTCCTGAGCTGTTGCACTTTCTTTCGAGACTTGGAAGAATTTCCAGTTCTCAAAGGCCTCGACCTTTTCCTTTCTTCTCTGCGAACTCCTTTGCCTTAGTTCTCGCCACGCGTATGAAAACGTTGTTCCTCCTGAGCTTTGCTTCCTTCGGATCCTCAAGGGATTCTGACGTTTGCGCTTCTGCAGAGTCTTTGCGCACACACAGTGCTATCTCTCCTGAGCTTCTCAAACACTCAGACCCCTAAGGGATTTTGTCTTTCTTCCCTTCTCCCTCAGATGGAGAAATTGGATGCCCTCTTGGCTATCCTCTGCCTCAAGCAACTCCTTGTTGAGTCTACAGGGTGTTCAGCAACCCTGTGAAGATCCCTCAGCGGATTCTTCTTCAAATCATAGAGCTCAAAAAGTTCTCTTCTCTTGTGCCATCTGCACAATGTCTCTATGCCCTCCTAGAAGAGTATCTTTTTCCAGAACTTCCAGCAGTTTTGTCCTCCTGTGCACCTATGCACCCGCTCAATGCTCTCTTGGCAGAGCTCCCAGAATCCTCAGTGATTTTGTTTCTTCCTAAACTCATAGCAGAGCTCTTCCTCTGCGCACTCCTTGCACTGGCTCAATGCCCACCTGGCAGAGCTTCATAGAATCCTCAGTGATTCTAGCTTCTGTCTGAACTCACAACAGAGTTCCTCCAATTGCACCTTGTGCCTGTGCTCAATGCCCACTTGGCAGAGCTTTACAGAACCCAAAGCTAAGTTATGTATGCAACTGTGTCTCTCATACACAGCCTTGCCTCCAAGGTATTCAGCAACCTTGAGGTCTTCACTGAGTTGTTGATTCCAGTTCTTGTGTCGCAGCACGTCTTTGTCTGAACCCGCAGTATTCAGAAATGCATCCTCTGTGCACGGCTATCAGAACCCGCAGCATTCTGTCACACCCTCCTGGTGTGAAGCCTCAAATACCTTCACCTGAAATCAAACACACTCCTGCAAATGCACAACTACAGTATACATCTACAACATATAAGAACACTCACAGACACTCATTCAACACACAGTAATGCAGGAAAAACTGCTTCTTTGTATTAAATATGGCAAATGCCTATATTTACAAGGTGTTCCTGAGCACGGCCTGTAACAAGGTCTCGACTCTTCTCTTATGCTCTCTACTCGTAGATTCTATCTCTCTCTCCTTATTCGACGCTCCGCTTACTACTAAAATGAGATACTACAAATCTCTTTTACCTGAGGGGGCTCTTAGAGCACTTCCCTCTAACCTACCTACCCTATTCAATTACATTGAATGGGTTGTCTAGTCCAGCATCTGGAACTAGATATCAGCCATAAAAACATTAATGGTTGATCTACCTAATGCCTGCACAAAGGCACGGCTTCCCAGCTCAACAGCTTAAACATTTAATTACATTAAATTCCAACTCCAAATGAGGTTGCGCCTCTCTTCAACACGCGATTTGAATTCACTGACGTGGCTGGCTGGCTGACGTGGAGAGATGCTCCTGCATCAAACTCCTCAGCTGCAAAATTCATGAGCTCATGCTCATGAGCTTCCCATCTCAGCTGTTAAAATCCCTCGTGGATCCCAAATCATTCTCTGGAGTTGTTCATCCACTCCATTCTGTTGTTGCTGCTTCTTCTGCGCTGCTGCTGCTGCTCCTTCTCTTCTGCTCAGCCTCTCCTCATTGGCAGTTTCTATTGACCTCGACATCAGCCTTCTAATCTCTTCTATCACCTCGTCTAGCTGCTCCAGTGGCTGGCTCTGTTCATGAAATCTCCTCAGCTGCAAAAATTTTCTGCAATTGGGTAGATCATCATGATCTCCCATGCCTTCTTCATCAGCTTCCAACTTCACCCATTGGATGTGCACGCCCTGCACCTTCACCCTCTCTTCCAGGGCTTCAATCTGTTCCCACAGATCAACAAAGCAAATGCGGTCTGCTTCTTCTCCTTCTCCTGCAAACTCCCATGTTGCAGTCTTTTCAGTCTCCTGGCTGAAAATATTGAGCCATTCTTCAGAATGCTCATCATCCTCTCCTGCTTCTTCTGCTGTCAGCTTTAGTTCTATAGCTTCCTGGCTGAATATGTTGAGACATTCCTCTGAATGCTCATTTTCTTCTTCGTCGGCTTGGGCAACTTCCAAAGTCTGCTCCAATTCCTCTTCTTTCCTGACAGTCACAACTGACTGTTCTGCTGTTGTTGCTGCACCATCTGCAACACAAATTTTTGCCTCCTCTTGGGAAAGTGGCAGGAATACTTCGATCCCTCCAATCATCAGAATATCTCTCATATATTCCTCCTCTGTCAGCTGCACATGCTGATCTAAATCCATCTTTGAGCTCACCTGCTCTGTCAGCTCCTCTAGCTGATTCCAACTCACCTACTCATCCCTGCCCGCCTGGCAATATGGGATGTGTTCACTGCCCTCCTGCCAGACTATGAGATCAACCAATCCCATCTTCATCAGCAACCCCTGCTAAATTGAACTCACCTCCGAGTCCATGATACTTTCAGATAGTCTCAAATGTTCATCTCTGCCCACCTAGCAATCTGAGATGCTTCCGCTGCCCTCCTGGTAGTTTTCGAGATCCCGCAGTGACCTCATTTCATTGCCCATCTGGCAATGTGAAATTCCTTGGCTGTCTTCCTAACAGTCTCTAAGATCCCGCATTGTCGAAAAACATTTGCCCTCGGGACTGTCGATTCCTCGAATCCTGATTCTTTGATATGTTGACAGCTGGCCCCCACGATGGCACTTTCCTCCTTGTCGGGGTTTTGGACTTCGCGATTCCGAAATGCCCAAACCTCTTGTCAGGAGGATTCCCGATATCCCGATGACCAAAATGTCGATAGATGACTTCCTGTCGGGCCTTTCCCCGATGGTTCCGATTTCTACCACACGTCCTCCTCTGATGGACGGTCCTGATTACTCCTCGCGGTTTCGAGACTTCTGATGTCCCAACTTTCATGACCTCGAGAACTCCAATTTCCCGAGTGTCGATATCCCGATGTCTAGTGCCCAGATCTCTGGAATGGACGATCGCGTGACACGCTTCCTCTCTCAGATGGACAGCCCAGATTTGTGTCGGGGTTTTCAAAGTGGACTTACCCAATCTCCTGTCCACGGGAATGCAGATATCTCGACTCCCGACACCTTGATTTCTGCCACGTGTCTCCACTAACGGACGGTCCAGACCAGTTCCGGGTAATTTCCCATGGAAATTCCCGATCTCATGTCATCGTGACTCCCGATTTCATGAACGTCAATATCTCGATGACTGTCGAGACTTCTGCCTGACGTGGGAAGGGTTAAACCCCGTGCACCTCCTGTCCGATCTGATGACTGATGGGATTTCTGAATGAGATCCAACGGCTCACAATCTCTCCCTTCTGTATGCTTGCTCTGGTGCTCCCTGGACGTAGAAACCAACGGTCTAGATCTCCTTCTCCAACTGATCTGACGGTGGTTGTGCTCCCTCCTGAGCTGTTGCACTTTCTTCCGAGACTTGGAAGAATTTCCAGTTCTCGACCTTTTCCTTTCTTCTCTGCGAACTCCTTTGCCTGAGTTCTCGCCACGCGTATGAAAACGTTGTTCCTCCTGAGCTTTGCTTCCTTCGGATCCTCAAGGGATTTCGATGTCTGCGCTTCTGCAGAGTCTTTGCGCACACACAGTGTTATCTCTCCTGAGCTTCTCAAACACTCAGACCCCTAAGGGATTTTGTCTTTCTTCCCTTCTCCCTCAGATGGAGAAATTGGATGCCCTCCTGTCTATCCTCTGCCTCAAGCAACTCCTTGTTGATCTACAGGGTGTTCAGCAACCCTGTGAAGATCCCTTAGCGGATTCTTCTTCAAATCACAGAGCTCAAAGAGTTCTCTTTGCCCGTGTCATCTGCACAATGTCTCTATGCCTGCATAAAGGCACGGCTTCCCAGCTCAACAGCTTAAACATTTAATTACATTAAATTCAAAATCAAAATGAGGTTGCGCCTCTCTTCAACACGCGATTTGAATTCGTTGACGTGGCTGGCTGGCTGGTTGGTTGACGTGGAGAGATGCTCCTGCATCATTTTAACACCATTTCCAAACTTAATCGAACTCTTGTGTGGTTTCACCAGCAAGAAAACATTGTCACCAATCTCATAATTGTGGTCTATATGATGCACATCTGCATAACTTTTTTGTCGGTCATGAGCTTCTTTAATCCTTTACCTTATGGATTTCATCTGATCTTCCATTTCTTGGATAAATTCTAGTCCCACCAATGGTAAAAAATCTTCCCAACATTTATGTTGATCCATCAAATATATTCAAAGCATATCCTCTAAAATTTGATTCATTATTTTTGTTTGTCCATCTATTTTGGGGTGATTTGTAGTACTAAAATTCAATTGTGTTCCCAAAGCCTCTTGGAAACTAGTCCAAAAAATTCTTGTGAATATCATTCCTCTATTATATATTATCTTCCTTGGTACCCCATGAAATCTCACAATCTCGCTAACAAAAACTCTAGCTATGTCTGGTACCTGATACATTGTTTGAATTGGAATAAAGTGTGCACTCTTCGTTAAAGTGTCAACTACCACAAAAATAGAATCATGTCTCCTTTCCATCAGTGTAAATCCAACAATGAAATCCATCGCAATGACTTCCCATTTCGATTCAGGAATCGCATGTGGTTGTAACAATCCCGCTAGATTTCTATGTTTAGCCTTCACTTAGTGACATTCAAGACATCTCTCCACATATTTAACTATATATTTCTTCATCCCTTCCAAAATAATAAAGGTTTAAGGTATGCCTTCATCTTCATGACTCCAGAATGAGCCATATACATCGCTCAATGACCTTCGTTCGAAATTAACCTTCTTAATTCGTCATTTGGTGGTACATAAATTATGTTATTATATCTTAAAGGTATGTCACTATCCAAAGAATAACCCTCATATATAGGTATCATCATCGTATCTTTTCTAATATTATATTTTACTTCCTTGTACCAGTCTTCATCAATCTGTAATGCTACAATCATTTCTTGAAGGTTCTTTTGTAGTGGTGTTACTGAGAAAATGCAAGGTCTCGGACTCAACGCATATGCTACTTTGTTAATTGTTCCTTTGATATACAAGATCTCGAAATCATATTCACTTAAAAGTTTCGACCAACGCCTTTGTCGTGCGTTCAAGTCACTCTAAGAAAATATGTGTTGCAATCCACAATGATTAGTTTTTAATTTGAATTTTTGTTCGATAAGGTAATGTCTTCAAAATCATAAGGCATAAACGATCACCAATAATTCCAAATCATGTGTTGCGTAATTATCTTCATGCCTTCTTAGTTTCCTTGAAATATACGCGATAAATCGACCTTCTTGCATCAATACTCCACCCAATCCTTCCTTGGATGCGTTAGTGGATACCAAGAATTCCTTGTCCATGTCTGGAACCTTCATTATCAGTGTTGTCGTTAATAATTCCTTAAGCTTCTTAAATGTTTCTGTGCATTTCTCAGACCATACAAACTTCTTGCTCTTCTTCTGCAATTCTGTGATTGGATTTTCTGTCTTTGAAAATCCTTCGACAAAGCATCGATAGTAACCTGATAATCTCATAAAACTACGTACTTCATGCACGTTCGTCAGTGCTATCCATTCCATAATAGCTTCAACTTTCGTTGGATCCACAACGATACCTTCTCCCAAAATAATATGTCCCAAATAATGAATCTTCGTCTAATAAAAAGAACATTTTGTCAGTTTCCCATACAACTTGTTTTCTCTTAAACATTATAAAACTAATCCCTGGTGTTTGTCATGCTCCTCTCTCATCCGAGAGTAAATCAATATATCGTCAATAAATACATGTACAAACTTATCCAAATACTCACAAAATACCCCATTCATTAAACTCATAAACACACCTAGGGCATTTGTCAATCCAAACAGTGATAAAGTAAATTCATAATTTCCAAATCTTGTTTTAAATGTGGTCTTAGGGATATCTTCCTCTTTGATTCACAACTGATAATATCTTGATCTCAAATCTAATCTTTGAAAATGTTGTTGATCCCTTCTTTTGATCAAATAAGTCTTCAATTCTTGGTAGCGAGTATTGATTCTTGATCATGGCTTTGTTTAACTAACGATAATCTATGCAAATCTTCCATGATCTATCCTTCTTTCTTAAAAAAATTACCGATGCACCCCACAATGATACGCTTGCATGTATAAGTCCCAAATCCAACAATTCCTTCAATTTCATTTTTAACTCTTGCAATTATGGTGTCAACATCTGATAAGGTGTTCTAACAATCGGTTTTGTTCTAGGTTTCAACTCTATAGTGAATTTCAATTCTCTTTCTAGCGGTAGACCTAGTAGCTCTTCAGGAAAAACATCAGCAAACTCTGACACTACAGGAAAGTATTCCAATCTTTCTGCGTCACCTTTTTCATTAAGTTCTAAAATAACATACAACTTACATCCCTTGTGCATACTTTTATGTAATTGTAGGGCAGAAATAAATCTTGAAGACACTCCTTTGTTTCTTCCTACAATTACTCTACTCTGTCCCAAATCATCAATCAAACGTAATCATATAATCTTACAATTAAGTGTCATGTCGTGTGATTCTAACCAATCCATTCCAATCACAATGTCGTAAGATCCCAAGATTGTGACATACAGGTTTACACTTGTGACAAAATCACCCAAATTAATGTTACAATCCTTAAATTTTCCTCCAACCTTTTTCTTGGCACCAGATGCCATTTCCACATATCTAAATTCATCTTGTTCAATTGCCTTCACCTTAATTATTTTAAGCGCAACACTAGATATAAAACTCTTAGTAGCTCCTGGATCTATCAAAACACTAAACTGTTGATCAGCTATCATACTTGAAGTCTCAAGCACTGTAGATTTATGCTCAGCCTCGCAGTTATTAACTATTGCATGAATCTTATGGGCCTTGCCCAAATATCCCACTGTAGTTTGTCCTGGTGATTTGACAGCTCTTTCCTTCTCAATAAGGAAATCTCTCTGATAGTGTGGCTCTCCACAAGTCCAACATATGTTCTTAGGTTTGATGCCCCTAGTCTTAGAGGAAGAATTTGTTGGTCTAGGTATCTGAGGCCTTGATCTGTTCTATAGAAAAGATCTAGAATACTTCTATTGCTGAGGACAACATTATTGTTGTTGCGGTTTCTATACGAAGTCCTCTGACTGGTATTCAGTCTACGTGGGATAGAAAATACAGGTCCTTTGGTTGTATCATGGTGCCCAAAAGTCTTCCTAACAAGTGTTTGTTGCTGCAGCACTTGATGCAGTGTTTGTCATGTTTGTCTTGAAGGATTCCTACCTTGACCCCCATTGTTCAACTCTTCTTCTGCAATAAAAGATTTATGTACTGCATCGTGCAAAGTCTGAGGCATCATGATTCTCACCTTGGCACGAATGTTGAAGTTGATACCAAACACAAAATTGTCAACCTTTAATTTCTGTGTTCAGATGCATGTGTATCTAGCAACTCCATGAACATGGCCTCATGCTCAAGTACTGTACCATTGCCTTGTCGTAAAACATTGAATTCATTAAGTTGGTGCTCAATGAACTCTTCAGAAAGGTATCTCTCTCTGAATTGTTCCTCGAACAACGACCATGTTCAGTTGTGGTAAGATTGTCTTCCACCAAAGAAGTGCACTCCCTTTCGGTTGAAATACCATCATGCGGACCTTCATGTTGGAGGTATAATCATGCAATGCAAAGCACATTGCCATATACTCCAACCAAGCTTCAGTGGCTAAAGCATTCGTAGAACCCATGAACTCAGGAAATCTTACCTTCTTGAGTTCTCTATGAAAACTACCAATCACCATAGGAGGGTGTTGCAAACCCTCGTTAGGAACAAACTCCCTTCCCTCATTGCGGTCAAGGCGATTTATCAGTGCCTCAGACATCCTCTGAAAAAGACCTCATCATTCCCACGACTTCGCCCACTACAACTTTCTCTTGTTCATTAGTTTGTCCTTCTCCCACTGGAGCAGATACCTCAACTGTTGACGTACTTGGAGGTGGCATTCCTCTTCCTCCCGTAGTCCGACATCTACTCATTCTCTATCCTCTAACCATGACACCTGCAAGGAAAACATTTCAAATTGTATTAGTGATACCTCATTAACTATTAACTATAAAACAATGGAAGGCATACGGGTCTGGTGTCGTAGAGTTGAATAAGCTCGGATACCATATGTAACAACCCCTACATACACAACACGAGTTAAGCTAATATAATGAAATAACAAAGTTTTTTTTTCTTCTATATATTTTTCTTGAATACTAACGAGGTTACGCATTATCTGGTACGACAATTCCATAGGAAACGACAATTGATATACATTTATAACTACATGTATTTGATATATATTCTTAATCAACATCATTTTTCATACTCAACCTCAACTTCACAACACGATTACGATACATTTATCAAGTAGTAATTTAATAAGTCTAACATGTAAAATCATTAACATCAAATCACATGAGAGATAGCAAGGATAACCATTTCTACCTGCCCAATCCTACACCTGCAAGGTTAGGACCTTCAAGACACATAATCAACACTTAAGTCCAAGATTCATTTGATTCATTTTGACCATTTAAAGTCTCACTTTGATGGATAGTATAGGGATTAATTGTAATTAATTTGTCATTAATTTATTCTTCAACTAATTACAATACTTAAGCTTTATATTATATCTTCAAAGAGATACTTGACATACATAAGGGACTAATGTTTTAAACTAGGAGTCGGACTTATCAATATTATAAGAAAATTTTTACAACAATACTAATCTCAAGAAATTAAGGCAATCTATGACAGATAGCACAACAAATTTTAATGTACTACAATCAAGAAAAGTCGAAAAAATTCAAGGATGAAATACGAGATCTTAAGGCAGTAACATTCTGTAAGTAAAAAAAAAAACTTATTCATGTAAAATTCAGAACCATCTAATCACGGTAGTGCCAAAGTCATAACAATTTATTGTAGTCACATAGTATCTCTGGTAACATCATACTTAAATCAAATAATGTCCACGTGACAAGGATTGAGGATTCAACACAGAAATCCTTTGAAACTGAATATAGAATAGTAAAAAGGAAATCGTTGAATATCTTCACACACACTAGGTTCCACATGAAGTAATAGATAAGAATAATGTTCACACCAACTTCCTAGTTCCACGTAAGGGCGTTAGAGTCAATTTTTTTAAGGTTGAATATTTTTTTAAAAATCTCTCATCACATTGACTACATAGCATTAAGACAGTATATAACTTGACGATTATAAATGGATAAACAAGTTTTGTTCCAATAATAATAAATGTATCTGGAGTTAAAAGAGGTGTTGGGAATCACTTCTTTGTTGTCAAATCCAAAATTGTGCTAGAAAATTTCACTATCCTGAGAATTTGATTTATTTAACTTATCAACCCAGCTCTTATCCAAAGATATAATTATCACACTACCCTTTCTATTATAATTATTAAAAATCACTTTTAGTATTACGATTATTAAAAGTCGAATTATTAATTTAATAATACTGTTAATAGTAAATAAGGTTGGACAACAATAAGATTTAATGGTAGAAACCATTATATCGTGGACAACATTGTTATTGATGGGAACTCAAGTTCGTTATCTTTATTGTGATCAAAACTGCAGTGAAATTAAGTCCATTGGCAATCGTGACCTAAGTGTCTGTAATGAAACGTAAGTTTGTTATTCCGGTCACAGAATCAATATGCATAACTATTAATATTCGGGTGAGGAGAAGGGTGACGAGAGCATCACCAATGACGTGATATTAAAAAATAATCGAAGAATAAAATTTCGTGATAGGATCTATTGTTGTGCTAGGAATATTCACTCATGATCTGTAAAGTAGGTTACAGTCATCCAAACAATAGAGTATTACTTTACGGAGTTTGTATTCACAAGGTAATGGAAAATGAAGATCCAAGGTAGCACTAATTTAGGATTTGACTCTGAAGCACCCGTTGTACCTTCACTTTAAAGGAAACACCCAAAATAAGGGACAAGATCATAGTCTCGAACATGAGATAACATATGCATCCTACGTGAGGGTAATTATTGGTTAAAATTTGAACAATTAGGCTCAACAGAAAAGGTGTATCAAATTTTCTTTTCTTTTCTTTTAAATAAAAACTAATTAACCAACACATTTATATAAATAAATAAGTGAATCGGTATTTTCTCTTTCAATTTTCTACACATACGGCGAATGAATTCTTATTTTCATAAATTTCAAAGACATTGGATGATATTCACAGCAAGGAAGATAGTCATTTATTCACTGCTATAACACAAACTTTTAACTGAAATTAAGTGTGGGTATGCCCATTACATCAATCTGGAGTTAAATTATTGTTAAAGAAAATCATATATTAGATTTCAACAGAGAAATGCTATCAGAAATTATGAACATACATGATACTTTTCTTGTTTTATTATTATTATTATTCTAACCCTTGGGTTACACCTTCTTTTTTTTTAATTTCCACATGATTAACATGAATGATAAAACAAAGATTTACCAACTAGATCTATGGGTACCTATTGGAATTGATTCACACACAACAATTTAAATCACTTCGTCATTAGACATACCATGAATTCATTCATGGAACAACATATAAACAAATCATCTAATAAGTATAAATCTAGGAATTAAAAGGTTTATTCTCTTTGATTTACAATATGATAAAAGTCTATCTATACCAACTCCATACACAATAAAGTTTCCCCTAATCGGACTGAATAATTTACACAATCAATATTGCATTATCAATAATTAACGAGGAAAAAAAAATATCGTAACCCAATGAATGTTGAACTTGAGGTTGATCTTCTACTAATACCTTGTGTGCGTTCCTTCTCCTTGGCCTGCTAACCAAATGACTTCACTGGTACCTCTCAACCAGCACTAGGGGTACTCTTCTTCCCCCTTAGCCCCCTAAGCCGCAAAGGGGCCACACAAATGAACTAGAAACTCAGTAGCACAAACTTGTCCTCGCAAGGAGAGGCTTCCACCTCTTGCACAAGCTTGCAACCCAACTCTCCACAAGTAAACTAGTCAAAAATTTCAGCAACATAACATTCATTCAACAATAGGGTCCATTCTCTCTTCCTCGCACATTTCTTTTGTAGGAAAAAGTGCATTGACACATGTCCTCTCATGCACAAATAAACAATTTTAATAATTAAATTATGGATTATTCACCCACAACACATGTCACACTCTCCCCAAGTTGCACATGTTTAATCCATTCTTATTTTAATTAATTAAACATTTTCCCTCACATTCCCCAAATTGTTCCTATTTTTTCTCTTAGTTGTCTCTTAGTTCCCCAATCCCTCCTTTATTGTGTCCTCTAACTAAATTTCAGTTTGAGTTTGATTAAGAATCTTCTTTTAGTTAGGATTTAGTGGTTGATTGACTTAGGATACTAACTCTAGGTTAATCACCTATTCTCTATTGAAAAGATTTATTTTTAAATAAAAAATTATTTTTAATAATTTTCATGCCCACATTTGCACCAACCCAACTTTCGATTCTTGTTCTTCTTTTACTAAATTTATTAAGTCTAAATTCCCTTAACCCTTTTAATATTTTATTTAGTCAAACCTCTTAGACTTAGACTCTGTTAGTTTTCTGGTTTATAATTTAATAATTAATTGTATGCTATTTTCTAACAAAGTCTAAGCATTCATTTAAATTTTCTAGGCCATCTAGATTTTTATTGACTCACCATTTTATTTACGCGATGTGCCCTTCAAGACTCACTTCCATGCTCCAAGGTGCCACTCGTCATTAACTAGTTTGAAAGTTTGTCAGACACTTGGAGTCAACACTCCACTCATCGACCTTGCGAGAGACTAAGGGATTTTCTAAGGAATAAGGATTCTGCCTTATTGCGCGCCCCTTAGAATTTTTCGTGAGCGATTGTATCATTATGCCCTCTCGGCATTGTGAACCTCTCGAACTAGGTAATCCTTAACCTTCAGTTCAGGTCACAATGGGAGTGCTAGTAGGATGTGACAGGGACGTTGCCACACCTCTCCCTCATTCGTCTGGTTTCTATGTATGACCCCTTTACTCCATATGTGAGTCGAATTAGCAAGCGCCACCATGCCTGCATCCACTGAAAAGGAAAATGTCAATAATCTATATACATAATATCCATACTAAAATCATCATAAAACCCATGTGTGTAAATCAAATACTCAAACCAAAATACAAGTCCATTCCCTGACTCAATCCAGAGTCCAAGGAAGTCCATTGATGCCATCAACATCCTCAACCTGTCATTTTTCCTTCACACTCAGGAAAACTCATCACAATACCTGTCAATATATACATCTTGAAAAATAACATATAAATCTCAATACTCAATATAGAATAACTCATAATCAAGGCAAAAATCATAATGTACCATAACCGGATCACTTGCTCGCAAGTGTCCTCAAAGAATAAGTTAGTATAAAAATGTGATCAGTAGAACTGGATGTTGCAATATGTGATTGTTTTCCTATGGTTGATGAATGTTTAAATTTTTTTTAAAATGTCTTATATTGATTCACTCCCCCCCACCCCCCTCTTAGTATAAGTGTGTGCTCAACAACTCCATAATTTTTTATAGGATCATGAATCTATTGTCTCTAGGTAATTATCTTCGAAACAAATTTAATATTTGAACATTTTGATTTTTTTAGGATGGCACACTGAAAAGGAGGAATGTACTTATCGTTGAAGATTCTGACATTCTTGGATAGCTAAATATCCCATGATTCTATGAGTTGAAGGCCTTTGGATTATTTTAGTTATGGATTTTTCTACCAGTTTCTAAGGAATTCTATAAATGGATCAAGAATTCCCTTGAATAGGGGTAGAGGATTAATAAGTGACCTATAGTTTAATTTTCCCTTTTACATAATGCACATATGTGTGGCCCTAATCTATTCCTTCTCCAAAGTACTTCCCATGTGGGGGATTTGTTCCCAATTTCCAACCACCTGAAAATTCTAGTCTTTATAGGGGATCTAGTTTTCTAGATTGCCTTCCACTAACATTGTGCATCTTACCACCTATCCAAAGGATACATTTATTTGCGGCCTAGATTTGTAGTGCAGATCCCTATTACCAAATGTTTAGGCTAGACAAGTATGTCTTCTAAGTCATTAATATATGCATGACTCAATTATTTATATACATATACTTCCCACTAATTCCTATCTCGGTCTTCTAGTCCTATATACTTGGCCCTCTTATAATACTATTTCCATATAGTAGATTTTTTTGGAGAAGCTATTTGATCCAGGTTGTAAATACCTTCTCTATGAAGAGAGTTTATCACTACTTCCAACAACTTGCAATCAACTCCACTACCCACCCAAGGATTTATACCAATCCTAATGCTTACCCTGTTACCAACATTCCATGCTAACCAATTCCCTATCAAAGGGAAGGCTAGTGCCATTGCTTTCCATACAATTTATGTATTGCCAATGGGATTGGTTGGGCTTCTAATCCATTCTTTTACTGAAATGACTCAATATATTTTGTATG